>JAQZBX010106877.1:0-10713 GCA_029593785.1 Cabassous unicinctus
GGCGTGCCCTCACAAGGAAGCCTCGGGATGCGAACCCGGGCCTCCCATATGGTAAACAGGGGCTCTATCCACTGAGCCACACCCGCTTCCCTAAATATATTTTTCTCTTAGCACTCTGTTCTATCTGATTGAAAAATGAACTGCATAAAGCAATAATTACAAAACTGTGTTGCTGGATTTATAATGTATAAAGATTATACATTATAAATGTAATAGCACAAGGAGGGAAGAGGAATAGAGCTATATTGAAACAAAGTTTTTGTATAATGGGAATTAAGTTGGTATTAATCCAAATTATATAATTTTAAGGATATTAATTGTAATCTTCAGAGCAAATCCACTAAGAAAATATCTCAAAATGTTCTAGAAAAAGAAACAAGGGAATTAAAATGATTTATTAAATGATATGTTATAATAATTTGTTAAAATAGACCAAAAATATTTTGAAAAAAATTAAAATGAGGTCCTTGTTCTAACAAACATCAAGATAAATTATAAATCTTTATTAATTAAAACAGCATAAAATTGGTACAAAAATAGCCAAATAGATCTATCTAACAGAATTGATTTTAAAATCAGATGTGTATACATATAGAAATTTGGTATATGATAAAAAGGAAAGGAATGTAATTGATTAGAAAATACTTAGATAAATGCAAACACAAACCTCGTTTTAATTAGATATTTTTAAAACTGCAGGTCCTTGCTCTGAACTCCAGTGAGCTTAGACCAAACAACCAATAAAAAATCCATCTTGCTATTCCTCTCTCTCTTTTATATTTGTGTCCAAAGAAAGTGTCTCAGTTAATTCTCAACTGATTCTAGGTAGCAAAACATTGACTCTATTTGGCAGATTGGCATCCAGGAATAAGAGAAAATCAAGAGGAAATTAGTTTTGGGAAGCCCACTTCTCACCCACATGCTGAACACTAGTGGGTAACAAGCCCCCCTTTGAATCTCATGACCTCAGTTCTACATTCCATTTCTTCCATTCTCCCACCCAGGCATTCTTTCTGATGCCCCTTCCAATGAACCATCAAAGAGAGGTCTGTGCTTTCCTCATGGATTCCTTGGCTCACTACTCCTAAGAAGTGATACTTCCCCATTCCCATTTCCAGTTTTTACATTTTTTGTGTGTGCCACCTCAGATATTAAAAGCCAGTGTGGACAGCATGTGGAGGGGGATCATTAGCAAACACAGTTCACAACAAGTGGATCTTTTATAATGTAGAGGGTCCTGTACATTAGCCCAGCCATGCTCAAAGAGTGATCAGGGAAACTATTTCAGGAGGTCTGTGAGGTGTCAAAACTATTTTCGTGAACATACTGACATTATTTACCTTTTTACTCTCATTCTTTCACAGATGTTGAGCAAAGTTTTCCAGAGGTTACATGACGTGTGATATGTCAACAGACTGAATGCAGAAGCAGATAAGAGAATATAGGTATAGCGTATCATTATTCATGGATTCCATGTCTGCAAATTTGCCTACTTGCTAAAATTTATTAGTAACCCCCAAATCAATGTTCATGGCACTTTTGTGGACATTTGCAGACATGTGCAGAGTGATAAAAAATTGAGCAAACTGTCGTGCATTTTCCAAGCTGAGGTCAAGCAAGGCAATGCCCTGCTTTCTTGTTTCAGCTTTTATACTGTAAATGTGTCCTTTTAGTGTTGTATTTAGCCATGTTTTTCACATTTTTAAAACTTTTGCCTGTGATTTTGCTGTTTAAAATTATTTCCAAGCATAGTGATGAATTTCTGTCTAGAGTTCCTAAGCACAAGAAATCAGTGATAAGCTTTATGGAGAAAGCACCTCTTAGAAAACTTCATTTAGGAATGAGTTATAGTGCTATTGGCCATGAGTTCAATGCCAATGAATTGACAATAAATAATAAATAATGTGTCTATAAACAGAAATAAACATAAAACAAGTATATCGGGGACGGATGTGGCTCAAATGGTTGGGCGTCCATCTCCCATATGGAGGGACCTGGGTTCAATCCCTGGGACCTCCTGGTACAAATAAAGAAAAATATAGAAGGCATGCAGGCCACCAGGCCCTGTGTGCAGGTGCGCCGCCAGGTCCCACGAGCAGGTAAGTCCCCCATCTCATTGACATAAAAATGCAATGAAGGATACAGCAAGCTGTAGAGAAACATCTCTTGGATAAATGAGTGAATAAAAGAATTTATGTTCTAGGATTTGGGGGATACAAGTATAGCTTGAATTTTGTAACATGTATAAAATATCTAGTACTGTGCTTGTTACATAGTGGATATTTAATATGCAGTATTTTCTTCCTTAATTCCAGAACAAGAATCACCAAGATCAGAACAAGGAATTTAAAATCATGGTCCCTGAATGTGTGAGGCGGGACTAGGAAGACATCTTAGGATTCTGGTGAGGTTATTTACTATGGCCTCCATCCAACTCATGTAAATTTGTATTTCTACCTCTTGGCAAAAGACCCATGGAAGCTGGCAAGATCTTGGATCCCCTGTGTTAGTTCCCATCTCTGTACTATCTCCAGAATATCTGAGCTGGGGATATTGGAGGATTTCAGCCAATAATAGTAGTCAGTGCCTTTAGCCTTTCAGACAATCCAAAACTGAGTAAAGACTCTGGGGGAAAATATTAGGCATCTATTTATTTCTCATCTCCTTTTTCATATCTACAGTCAAAATTACAATGTGGGTTTCTGCAGGTGTTGTAATGCATGACAGTGCCACATCTAAGGGAGTGCTATTTGCATCTCAAACATAATAAATTTATGATAATTTTCCAGAAGAGAGCAATAAAATTATTATATTATAAAAATTTCTTACTGAAGTACCTGAAGGAAGGAATTCATTTTTCTAATATACACAAAAGCACCCTATAGACCAGTGGCAACCCTACTTACACTATTCACTGAATGCCATGAAGTTGATAGTACTAGTTTCTGATTTTTGTAACCTCATGCAATAGAAAGAACAACAGACAATGATAAGAGAAGTGGATTCAAATCCTGGCTCTATAAATTTCTAGTTTTGTGTGTTTGGGCAATTTCTTTACACCTATGTGTGCCTTAGTTTCTTCATTTAAAAAATATGGGTGATAATACTTGCCCTGCCTACCTTGTAGTGTTCATTGGGGAATCAAGTGAAATCCTGCATGCAGAGGATCCTCATAAACTATAAAGCAGTTTACAAACATGAAGATCTTTGTCACCAGTATGATGTTAAGTCCCAGTCTTTTTTTTAAAATTTTTTTTTTTAAAAAGATACTTGGATTACATAAATGTTACACAAAAAATATAGGAATTCCCATATGCCCCATTCCCCACACCTCCCACACCATCCCACATAAACATCCTTCATTAGTGTGGCACATTCATTGCAATTGATAAACACATCCTGGGGCTTTGCCATTAAGCATGGACCATAGTTCACATTGTAGTCTACACTCTTCTTCCACACAGTTCTGCATGTTATGTGATGATATAAAATGGCCCATATCTGTTGTTGCAGTGTCAATCAGGAAGATTTCCAAGTTCCGACAAAGGCCCCATATTACAAAAAATTTTCCCTCTCCCTGCCTCCAGAGCCTCCAGTGGCCACTGGCTCCATATCAATGTTGTAATTTCTTCCATTGCTAGAATCACAGTATGTCTATAATAGAATACCAGTAAGTCTACTCTAGTCCATAGTTCATTATCCATTCCTGAGGATTCTGAGGGATGGTGATGTCCACTCCACCTCTAATTGAGAGGAAGCTTACATCCCATGGGGAAGATGGATGGGACGATCTTGATTGCAGTTGCAGACTCTCTCTGTTCCTTGGGATTGTCGTTGTCCATCATCATCTCCTTGTTAGTTGTCCTGGGTGAGTCCAATGAGCTGTAGAGTAAGTGTTGCAACTCTACTGAGGTTCCAGGCCCAGCTAGCACATGGACAGCCCAAAGACTCCAGTCTCTTGGAAGTACACATACAAACTCCAGCAGCAAGTATAGGTTTAAATAGAAGGGACAGATGAGTCATGTGTAGGGAAAGCCCCAGACTTTACACATGGTAATAGTGGTGCAGGGAATGAAGTAGTAAGCACTAGGAGGAGAATCAGCATAGACTTAAGGCCCACTATGGGTACCACAGAGTGAGGGTGGTGCCCACAGCAGACAAAGAGGGATCAGTGCACTGGGAGCAAAGCTTCTTCCTCTAAGAAGTCTCCCAGGCCTCAAAGAGGGATGAAATTTCTGGAGCTTTTTACAAAGTGTTTAACATGAAGCTTCCATTTCTTGTACTATTTGACAGAAATAAGAACTGGCCAGAGCCTCAGGCCCTCAGAGAGGCGATCTGAGAGGAAGTGTCTCCTATAACAGTATTCCAAGAGCAGGCCCTATAGGAGGCTCCATTGTTACATAAAGACTTAAAAGAAAGTGATTGCTAAAGGTCCTTTCCAGCCCATTCCTTTTTTTTTTTTTTTTACTGGTCATCATTTATTGGACATTTGTTCTCATTTAGCATATGAAAAGATTCTCCACGGATTGTGTTTGCCAAGAAGGGGCCAGGGCAGAGGTGGCCACAGTCAGGAATGCAGAATGTGTCCACACTGGTGCTTCAGTACTTGTGCAACCGTTCATGTTTCAGTTCCTTGTACGAAAGGCAGGAGCTGAAATCCACGTCTGCTGTCAGCACAATAGAAAGCCCAGTGATGCTGCCTTTCTTCACGTCGACATACTTGTTGTAATACTGGTAGTAACCTCTTTGAAAGGCTCCAGCATTGCCTCTCGGGTGAAATCCTGCATCAGAATCCAGCTTGGCACCTCCCTTAAATTGACATCCATCTTCTCCTTCACTGGTACGACAGATGCCATCTTGGAGTCCAGCCTATGCCTTTTATCACATCATTACTTGAGAAACCCAAGTCCTATCTGGTTGATTAACCAGATTCCAAAACCTAAATGTATGAAATGTTAGGATATCAGATACAGGTATATTTTTTCCTCATCTCTCCTCACAGAGACCTATCCCTTCACTTCCTCTTCTAGGCTGGTATCAGATTTGTGTTACCTATTTCCAAACAATTTCTTTTTGATAATCATTTATCTCTTGTTCCAAAGAAAATATGGAATTTAAAGAAATGTGCTGATTACTCTGGGTTCCAAGAAGTTAGTATTTATAAATCTCCATTTTCATTTTTAAGATATATGGCATTGCTACTTTCTATGCCAGAAAGTGAGTATGCACAGTATACAGAGGTTACCAGTTGAACTGTGTCACCCCAAAAGATACATTCTAGTCTGCTCCAGTACCATGAATGTGACCCTTTTTGGAAATGGGGTCTTTGAAAATCTGATTAGTTAGTATGAAGCCAAACTCAATAAAATTGACTTCAATTCAATATGACTGGTGTCCTTTCAAAAAGAGGTGAATTTGGATGCAGTGCAGATGCAAGAGAAGAAGACCATGATATGATAGATGCAGAGATTGAAGTGCTGCCATTGCAAGATAAGGAACAGTAAGGATTTCCAGAAAACAACGAGAAACGAGAAGAGGCAATGAAGGTTTTACCCTTACAGGTTTCAGAGGAAGCAATACTTTGATTTTGGACTTCCAGCCTTCAAAACTGTGATATAATAAATTTCTGGTGTTTTAAACCATCCAGTTTGTGCTACTTTTTTATGGCAGCCTTAGGAAAATAAGGCAGTAGATGATGGAATAGGGATAATTTATGTCCACACCATCTGTATAGCCTTTGATTCCTCCCATCTTGTGCATGGCTCAAGTCCAAGATAAACTCTAAAGAAAGCATATGCTAGAGAAATTTACAAAATGGCTGCCCCCAAATAGCTCTGAATTGTCACATGGACTGGGGAGATCATCCTGAGCATTAAGTGAACAGCTTCCCATTAGCCTCCCACACAGTGGAGAATCACAATGCTCCTGCCAACCATTTGGAAAAATGGGTATGAAGAGAGACCCTCACAATCTCACTGAGAGGTGAGAAGTTTCCTCCTCATGGCTTGGTGCAGAGAAGCGTTGACCTCCTTGTTCTTCAGGCTGTATCTGGTAGGGTTCAGTAGGGGAGTGATGATGGTATTGGTCACTGAGATGATTCTGTCCTGCCCCAGAGAACTCTGGGACTTGGACTTGAGGTAGATGATGGAGACACAGCCACTTACAGAATGATGACCACTGTAAGGTAGGAGGTGCAAATGGAAAGGGCCTTATTCTGATACTCAACTGAGATGATATTAGGAATGGTGGTAATGATGAATACATAAAACATGAAGACCAAGCCCATGGACAAGACAAGAACACAGACACGGATAACAAAGTTGATGATATCATTGACAGTGGTTTCTGTGCTGTCCAGCTTCAGCAGAGGTTGAACATCACAGAAGAAGTGGGAGATGACAAAGTCATCATAGAGGGCAAGCCAAACACAGAGGCTGACTGGACAATGGCCATACCAGTTCCCAGGGATCCAGATCCCAGGTGGATACAGGTTCTTTTACCATAGAGGATGAGTGATGATGACTGAATACTATAGGATATTGCATATAGAGGTCATACCGCAGTCACAAGCAGGAAGCAGTTGTTGATACCAAAGTTGAGATAAAACTAGAGCTGGATGGCACAACTTTGAATGGCAATGGGCTGGTGAGGACTCAGGAGGCAAGAAGCATGCAGGGGATGATGACCACAGTGTAGTAGTTCTCAGATATGGACAACAAACTCAGGAAGAAGTGCTTGGGGGCATAGATGTGATAGTCCCAGTGAATAATGGTCATAATGATAGCATTGCCAGGGAGAGACAGCAGGTAAAATGTTAGAAAAATAACAAAAAGGACTAGACTTTGCTGCCACCCAAAGCTGTAGAGACCTTCAAAGAGGAACTTAGTCCTAGCAGTAGAACTTGTTCTTGACAATGAGGAAGGTCTGGATCTGAAAAAGCAGAACAAAGGAAAGGTAGGCGTGAGGATCCAGCTATGCAGCACATTTCACAAGGCTCTGAGTAGCACATGGGGTTTTGTGATCTTCTAGTAATGTCCATTCAGCATTGTCAGAATGTGTTGCCAGCATAAAGTAAACTGGAGGGTCCCTGATCAACCAACCATTCTAATCCAGAATCCTGAGTCCTGAATTTTCCTTTCCTTAGATTTGCTCCTTTGGATAGGGAAGATTACTAGTCCAGGGCCAGAGTGTGGGAGAGTCATTCAGGTTACCATATTAGCCAAATTTTCCATAAATTAAGGTCAATCCTCATTCAAACTAATTTTTGACATATTTCTTCCTTGTTCTATAGAGTATCCTCCCTAGAGAAAGGAGCAGCATCTGGTGCTAATACATAGTATTAACTTTCTGTAAATAACTTTTTGATGTAAAATTATCCAATGAAGAGTAAGATCTCCACATAGATGAGTGAGTTATATTTCAAGGGTATTTTTCTGTTCCTAACCCTCATTATAATTGCTGATGGTGTCATTATTGGTATTATAATCTGAAGTGACCATTAGCTCCCCATCCATCTCCCCACTCAGTTTCTTTCTGAGTGTCTTATCCCCTTCGCAGATCTAAGACATGGTCATTATGTTATTTTGGCTTTCCGGCCTTGCAGGAAAGAATCATTCCATATCCCTGGAGAACTTTGGGACATAGATCATTTTCTTATTTGCTTGTTTATCACCAACTCTGGTGGCTTAGAGCTATACACCCCAGAAAAACATGTTCTTAAACTTCATCCATTCCAATGGGTGTGCGCTCTTGTAAATATGACCTTTTGATGAGGTCACTTCAGTCCTGAATCAGGGTGGGTCATAATCTTATTACTGAAGGCCTTATAGGGAAGGCCACAGAGAAACAGGAAGTCACAGGGAGAAGCCAGAAGCTGGAAGTCAATGAAAATGAGAAGTCAGGAGAGGCCACCATGTGCATTGTCATGTGACAGAAAAGCCAAGGACTTGCTTTAGCAGCCAGGAAGCTAAATCACCAATCCACAGAGGTATTGGGGCAATACCTTGATATGGGAATTGGCAACCCACTCTGTCACTCAAGTCAAGAATTGCAGGGACTCTGTCATGTTGGCATCCTCAATATGAACACAGGATTTCCTCTATCATTGGTTTAGGCTGTGGCTATTCTCTAGCTGTTCTTTTGTAGCACACTTATTGATCATTTCTTCTCAATGTCTAAAGTATGTTGGTTTCTGTCCCATGAGGAATCTTGTCAATCTTCTGACCAACACTACTCTTGCCACTGTCCTCTTTGCCTCTTATAGCTGTCATTTCTACCATTTTGAGGATAGCATTAATCAAGAGCCTGAAGAAAACTTTTTCTCTTGTGCTCCTCACATCACTCTGGTCATCATCCAATAAAACTACCTCCAGAGCCTACTTCAAACAGACAAGGAGATCAGGAAAAATTTAGATCTGTTGCTCTCAGTGACCTACTATCATCAGATGTCTGTAAGCACTGATTTTTACTATCTTAAAAATAAGTATGTCAAGAATGCCTTGAGAAAAGTTGTAGGTAATAAATCTTTCTCCTAGGGTTATTTAAATTGAAGCATTGTTAACATCTCTGCTCAAATAGTTTTGAAAATTTTCAAGATATAAAAACTGTAAGCAAAGCTTCTGGTGCTGAAGTTTCAGGAGACTGGTGACATGTCATGCAACACAATGAGTACCAGAATAAAAGTGAGACTGAAATATGAGCCTTAAAAACATTTCTCACAACCCTAGCTTTTTGTTAACATCTATAAATATGTATATAAATGTACATGCTCCCCTAAACTGATGCCCTCTAATCCTATTCCATGAAATTCCTACAAGGTCAAACTATAGTCTGGAGCATAAAACTCAAGCTTAAAGCATACAGTTTACACCACTGCAGCATAAACTGTAATAAAATCTGTAGTTCCTAAATCCAGAGTTAATTTAATTTAGGCGCTTGAAAGAGGTTTTTCCTAAAAAGGATATTTGTGAAGAAAACCTGATTACAAATAGTTTTACTATGTCGATAATAGTAATTTATACATTTTCAGAAATGAGTTGGAGTAAGTTATAAATTTCCTTTAGTGGATAATTTCAGTCAGTCCAAATCAAGTTGCCTTTTCAACACACACAAGGGTCCAAATGTACCGGTGAGTGTGGAGAGTAGAAAGTGAGGAGAGACTGGTTACTAAAGGAGGCAGTCGTGAGACTGGCCACGTGAACAGAGTTCAAATGACAGGGTTGGGTCCTTTATTTCTCTGAGAAATAGTCACTTGAGGCAGTAGGCCATGTGAGCTGAAAAAATACCTCTCTTATGCAAAAGATAAATGGGATCAGAGGAAGAAGAGAATGCTCAGGGATGTGACTATTGAAATATGCTCCGAAATTGGTCCAAGAAGATAGAAAAATAAGAAGCAGATCAGCATTGAAGCTCCAGTGATGGGAGAATAGGCAGAAAGGGAAAGAAGAATGTCAAGGAGAGGAGCGAGAAGAACCAAAATCAGCTTGAAAGAAACCAAAATCTCTTAATAGTGTATGTCCAAATGATGGAGAAAAAGTTAACAATTAATACAAAATGCTAAAGGGTCAACATGCTACTTTGAGCAGTTAGTAGTATATTATCTCTACTTCATTGGAATAAATACATATAAACACTTTTGATAGTAAAACTTCTCTAAATAAAAACATATATCTATACTATTTTTTTTTTTTTTTGTAAGACCTTACTGGTGTTCTTTATTTCTTTGTAAGGATTTTAATTGTCATCCGGTATAATTTACTTTCAGTCTGAAGAACTTTCTTTAATTCTCTTGTAAGACAGGTATGCTAGCAACAGATACCCTCAGTCTTTACTTGTCTAGGTATGTATTTCACCTACACTTTTGAAAGATAGTTTGGCTGAACATTCCACACTTTAAATGTGTCATTCCACTGAATTCTTACCTCACTGTTTCTGACAAGAAGTCTAACAAGGAGATGATGATGGACAACAACCATCCCAAGGAACAGAGAGTACAACTGCAAGCAAGACAGTTCCATCCATCTGCCCCATGGAATCTAAGCCCACTCTCAATTAGAAACAGAGTGGGTGTCACCATCCCCAAATCCTCAAGATTGGGGAATGAACAATGGACTAAAGTAGACTTATTATTCTATTGCAGGCTTATTATTCTAGTAATGGAGGAACTTGTAGCATTGATGTGGGGGCAGTGGCAGCTGGGGGTTCTGGGGTGGGGGAAGGGAGGAATAGGTGTAATATGAGGGTGTCTTTGGGACATTGTAATTGTCCTGTGTGACTTTGCAGTGACAGATGTAGGCAGTTACATGTTTTGTCATAACTTACGAAATTGTGTGGGGCAGAGTGTAGGCTATAATGTAGGCTATAATCCATGGTTAGTGGCAATGCTTCAATACATGTTCATCAATTGTAACAAATGTACCACACTAATGAAGGATGTTGTTAATGTGGGAAAGTGTAGGAGGGGTAGGGAGTGGGGCATGTGGGAATCCCTTATATTTTTTATGTAACATTTATGTAATCTAAAGTATCTTTAAACTTTTTTTAATGTTTTAAATATATATATATATATATATATACAGAAAAAAACTACAAAAAAAAGAAGTCAGTTGTTAATCTTATTACAGTTTCCTTGTACTTGATCATCATTTTTCTCTTACTGCTTTGAAGATTTTTCTTTCTCTTTAGCTTTTAACAGTTTGACTATGATGTTTCCAA
>JAQZBX010106878.1:0-10711 GCA_029593785.1 Cabassous unicinctus
ACCTTCCCTCCAGTGTGGGACATGAGCCCCGGGGATGAGCTTTTCTGGCACAGAGGGATTAGTACCAAGCAACAACTAGCAATACAACTGGAAAAAGACCTCGAATAAAAGGTGGAAAAGGTAAAGAAAAAATGAGTTTATATGGCTAAGAGGCTTCAAAGTGAGTCGGGATGTCATTCCAAAGGTAATGCTTATGCACATCTCAGCAGGATCGAATAGATTGCCTAAATAGACACTACCCCCAAATAGTAGGTTCCTGAGGGCTCTGGAGACACCCAGGTCCTACAGTCAGGGCAAATAGCTCCAGAGTTTGTGTGCCTTGCCAGTGGTCCTTAATTTGGAGTTTGTTCTTCCAAGTGTGACAGAGTTGGACTCAGTTGTTAGTTATCTACACATGCTTCTTCTGTCCCTTCTATTTGAACCTATAGTTGGTGCTGAAGTTGATAGGCATATGCCCAAGAGACATGAATCTTTGGCTGCCCATGTGCCAGCTGGGACCTAAGCCTCAGTGGAGTTGTAACACCTACTCTCCATTTCATTGAACATGCCCAGGACAACTAACAAGGAGGTGAGAATGGACAACCTCCATACCAAGGAAACTAGAGAGACTACAACTGCAAGCAAGAGAGTCCCATCCATCAGCCATATGGGATCCAAACCCCCCTCTAAAGTACACCTGGAGTGGGCATCACCATACCAGAATTCTCAGGATGTGGGAATAAAATATGGAATTAAGTGGGCTTACTAGTATTTTACTATAGACTTATTGTGATTCTAGCAATGGAAGAAATCATATCATTGATGTGGAGACAGTGGCCACTGGAGGTGCTGAAGGCAGAGGGAGGGAAAAAAGAGGCATAATACAGGGGCACTTTAGGGACTTGGAATTGTTCTAAATGACATTGCAATGAGAGATAAAGTTCATTATAAAGCCTGCCATAACCTACAGAACTGAGTGGGAGAGAGTATAAACTACAATGTAAACTATAATGCATCCTCAAAGGCAATGCTCCAAATATGTTCATCAATTGCAATGAACGTATCACACTAATGAAAAAAGTTGTTAATGTGGGGAAAAGTGGGAAGTGTGAGGAGTGGGGCATATACGAATCCCTTATATTTTTTATGTAACATTTTATGTAATCTATATCTTTTAGAAAATACTAAAAAATACATTTAAAAAATAAAGTCAATTATCTTTAGAGCAAGAGTTGGCAAACTGTAGCCATGGACCGAATCTGGCCCTTTGCTTTATTTAAATGAAGTTTTATTGAAACATAGCCATAATAATTCATTGACATATTATCTATGTATGACTTTATGCTACAATGACAAAGATGAGTAGTAGCAGCAGAGATTGCATGGTCCCCCAAACCTAAAATATTTACCGTCTGCCTGTTACATAAAATGTTTTCCCACCACTATATTACCATAACTAAAAATAAGAAAAAATATGTAAAAATAAAAACATATTACAAAGCCACAGTGATCAAAACTGTATGGTATTTGCACAATGTTAGACATATTGACCAGTGGAATAGAATTGAGAGCTCAAAAATATACTGTACATCTACATCCACCTGATATTTGACAAGGGTGTTATGCTTCTTCAGTTAGGAAAAATTAGTCTCTTCTACAATGGTGCAGGGACAACTGGATATCCATATCCAAAAGAATGAAAGAGGATCCTACCTCACATCTTATACAGAAATTAACTCAAGATGGATCAAACACCTAAATATGAGAAGACCATAAAACTCCAAGAAGAAAATGTAAGGAAACCTCTTCAATATCTTCTGTTTGGCAATCATTTAATAAATTTTACACCAATAGCACAATCAAAGAAAGAAAAATTAGATAAATGGGACCTACTCAAATTTTTTTTTCAAAAATTGTGCTTAGAAGGAATTTGTAAAGAAAATTAAAGGGCAGTTTATGCAATGGGAAGAAAATATTTGGAAACCACATATCTGATAAAGGTCTATTCTCCAGCATATACAAAGAAATCCTACAATTCAACAATAAAAAGACAACTCAAATTAAAAATGGGCAAATGTAATAAATTGACATTTTTTTAAAAAATGAAATACAAATGGCTAAAAAGCACAAGATAAGATATCCAACATCACTAGCTATTAGGGAAATGCAAATCAAAACTGTAATGAGATATCATTTCACAACTTCTAGACTGGCTATCAAAAAATAGAAACTGTAACAACTGTTTGAGAGGATGTGGAGAAATTGGAACACCCATTCTCTGCTTGTGGGAATGTAGAATAGTGCAAACACTGTGGAGGACAGTTTAGTTTGGTAGTTCCTCTTGAAGGTAAGTATGAACTGCCATATGATCCAGCATTCCCACTACTAGGTATATACCCAAAAGAACTGAAAGCAGGAACATGAAGAGATATATGCACCCCGTTATTCACGGCAGCATTTTCACAATTGCCAAATGATGGAGGCAACACAAGTGTCCACTAACAGATGAATGGATAAACTTAATGTGATATACACATATGATGGAATATTACTCAGCTGTAAGAAGTAATGAAATACAGACAGATGCAGCAACATGGATGAACCTCAAGAATCTTATGATGAGTGAAATAATCCAGACACAAAATGACAAGTATTCTAAGATATCACTTATAAGTAAATGTTACAGGCAAATAGACAGAGGTAGAATCTAGAAGATAGGTTCCCAGGAGATACAATGTGAGTAGAGAATGAGAAGACAACATTTAATCTATACAAAATTTATAAGAAGTTTGATTGTAACATTTTAGAAATGGACAGAGGTGAGGGTAGAGCAACAGTGTGATTGTAAGTAACAGTGATGAGGTAAGTCTTTGATCACAGTTGAAAGGGAAAACTTTAGGGTGTATATGTTGCTAGAAGGAAAATCAGAGGCTAAAACGTGATTCTATAATGCATTTATCCCTACGGTGAATGAAGATTGTGGTTAATAATGCAAATATAAGAATATTATCTCAGGACCTATAACAAAAATGCATCATTTGTATACAGTATTCATAAGAGGATGGTGTATGGGGGGAAAATGCTCCTAAAATAATATATGGACTATAATTAAGAGTAGTAGTTTAACATCCTTGCTTCTACTGTAACAAAGTTAGCACATCAATGTTAAGTATCAAAAATAGGGTAGCATTTTGTAATGTTGTATATTTTATTTTTAGAAAAATGTCTTTGGCTGCAGAAACAACCAAGTTTCCTTGTCCATTATTCTCTTTTCCTCTATGACTTTTCTGAATGTACATATGAAAAATTTTACATAAGAACCAAGGCAAGTATATGATGTCTGTTCCAATTCACAAGAAACAAAACCCTGGTAAGAAGGTAAAGATGGGATATTGTCAGATGTTCTGGTTTCTTTGAACATATTGAAATTTATATAGCTAGATACCTCCATGGGATATAAAGGTAACCTGGTTGCCCATAGGTATGTTTTCTAGATAGACAGAGGCCCCCACAGTAGCTAACAAAATATTATGTTTCTGGGAAGTCCTGCTCCTTTCCAAAATAAGATGGCAAAAAGCTCTGTATCATACAAGCCTTTCCCAGTAAATGAAAACGGACCGACAAGCCAAGCCCTTGATCTTAAGGCTTGCATTTACAAACTTTAATCCAGTAATAATGCAATTAAGCCTAAGTATAATTAATGCCTAAGTGTTGCCTCCTGAAAACCACCTTGTTTCTCAAATATGGACGCTCTCTGAGGCAAACTTCAAATAAACTCATAACCTTCAACCCAAGAAGGGACATAACTCCCAGGGATGAGACTCCCTAACAACAAGGGATTATTACCATACCTTAATGAGTAATGTATTTGGAGGAATAAATTAACCAAATAGGGTAAATTCTAAATAAAGCATGTTTTTTTTATGTCTAAGAGATTTCGAAGTGAGTCAGGAAGTCATTCAAGAGGTCACAACCATCCAGTTCTCAGCCAGACTTCAGAAACTGCCACAGTAATAAAAACCTCAGACAAAAGTGCTCCTGAAGTTCCACAGGGATGTTCAGACACCATAGACAAGCCATATGGCCTTATGAAATCAACACCCCCTCAGTAGGCCCTATGTAGTAATATATATATATATATTTCCTCAATATAACATAGTACAGTTATTTATAATTTCCTTTTTCACAATTTGTCTATACCTTTTATCTGAACCAATTATTTTCAACTTACCTGTTATGTATAGTCCTGAGATTAATAGGCTTCAGATTGTTCATATGCTTCTCAAGCCCTGAAATATATGAGATTCGTGGTTAACAGACCAGTCACAAATAAAGAGATAGAATCAGTCACCAAAACCCTACCAACAAAGAAAAGACTGCGGCCAGATGATTTCAGATAAACTCTGCCAATCATTGAAGAAGTATTCATTTCAAATCCTGCTCAAACTCTTCCAAAAAGAGTCATTCTATGAGGCCAACATTATCTTAAAACTAAATCCCTGTAAAGATACTACAAGAAAAAAACATTATAGACCAATTTCTCTTATGAATATTGATGCAAAAATCCTCAACAAAATACTTGAAAATCAAATCCAATATCACATAAAAATAATTGTACAACTTGATCAAGTGGGTTTTATCCCAGGTGTGCAAGGGTTTTTCAACACAAGAATAGCAATTAACATTATATACCACATTAACAAATCAAAGGGAAAAAACTACATGATCGTTGCTATTGAAGGAAAAGAGCATTTTACAAAATCCAGCATCCTTTTTTGATAAAAGATTGGAATAAAAGGAAGCTTTCTCAACAGGATAAAGGACAAATAGCAAAAACAGACAGCTTACATCATAGTATGGTGAAAGGCTTAAAGTTTTCCCTCTAAGATTTTAGATAAGACAAGGATGCCCACTCTCACCAATGTTATTTAACATTGTGGTAGAAATTCTAGCTAGAACAATTAAGTAAGGAAAAGAAATAATTGGTTTGAATTCCTGTGTTCTTAAAATATATATTTGAGCATGTGTAATTTTAAGTAAAATAACTAATTTATGATCTTCTCAAGGACCTAGATAATCAATGCACTGCTGGAAAATCATGTTAGGATTTGAATTTTAAATTAAGATCAAATCCTATACATTTGGTACTAAATGGTTGTAACAACACCATTTTCATGATGTATAGTAAATAATATTAGCAATATAAAATATGTAATAATATAATAAAAATAATGTTAATGTTTGCCTATCATGAAAAATGAAAATTTATAGTGAGTTGATTTCATAATAATATTTTTGGGAAAATTTTATTCGTTACAGCAAAAATATCTTAATGACAAAATTGCTTACTTTGCCTGGCAATACAATTCCTGAAAAAAAAATTTTGCTGTATCTTATTCAAGACATTAAAAGAAACATAATGTCACTCTTCTACAATTTAGATTAAATTTTCAAAATATTTAATTGGTTATTTATAAAAATAAATACCCATTATTAGGTTGGTAGTACTTCAGTTTTAACAAGAAAATATGCATATTCCTCAAGATTCTTAACTGTTGCTTCTCCTAAGGGGAAAGGAGGCATAATATAAATTATAGAATAATTTCCAATATGAACTCTCTATATAAATGAGTGTTTGTTTTTCTTAACTGATGCATTTTTTTGCCAGCTCACTTTATTTTCATCTTGTTGAAATCTGGTATTGGTAATGAAATTTCTGAAACTGAGAAGCATGAAAATTCTGTTAAATTTGGATTTTTTAAGGTGAAAAAATTAGATATTTGTAAAGATGCTTATATGGTATGGTGTAATAATTTACACATTTAAGATATTTTTTAAATTCAAATATTAAGTAGGTAAGATAATGTATATATTGTAATAATATTAGAGTGGGTGGCTAAATGAATGTATGAAAATGATTCCAGTCTGAAGAAACATTGATTCCACACAAATGTGCCCAAAACCATGGTATGTCAATTTCTGTTGTATCTATAGCATGTTTCTGACCAATTCTTAATTTATATTTCAAACTTGATTTACATTTCCAAGATAATAATAGGAGACAAGGACGTCACAAAGCAGGGGAGCAATTACATTCTAGAAAGGATTTTTGTTTCCACTAGTTTATCAACTATTGATCCAATGGGTTAAACACATATGAAAGAACTCTTCTTTAGCAATGTATTTTAAGAGACAATTTAATAACCTATTTTTCAAAGAAATTTTAAATGTAAGATTTTCTTATTATTGTATTAAATTATAAATTTTGAATTACCTTGAGATTGAAGATTTTTAGGGATAGTTTTACTTAATGAAATAATTTTCTTTTTCTCTGTATAATGGAAACTTGAAGTAAATATTTGTTAGAGGGAGAAGATTCATCTATGTTATGTTTGCCTTTGACCATATCTAAACATGTAAGTGATACAAATAAAATAAGAAAGCTAAATTCCTGGTTAATTTCCAATGTAAGGCTAGCCACACATCTCTTGCTCTGGATACTCCTTAAATGTTTGACTGTTTATAACTATTTAAAAATATGACTTCAAAATGTATAATTCATGTATTTATATACTTAGCTACACCTAGTAATCTCATACAGCATTTTGGGAGACTGAACTTTATAAGGCCTTTTTGCTTCTAGAACAAATAAGCTATCAATCCATTGAGTTAATAAGGGAAGTTACAGAATCTTTTCCTTAACAATACATTGTTAACAAAGTATCTCCTCTATTTTTCTAATTATATGGCAAGTAACTGAGATTTAATCATGTTTGCTTCAAAAGGAAGGGTTTGTTAAATAAGTTCCCTCCACACATGAAAAAATTCTGAGTTTTATGCCCTGAAACCAGAATTTTGACTTAAGAATATTTTACATTAAATGATGAAATTTAAGTAAAAATATTTTCATTTCCTGAGGATACATGTTTTTCTTATAGCCTGATCTAGAACCCACCCGGTGTAAGGGTTTGACTTACTTCTAATTATCCTTGTTTAGAAAAATTAAGTCAAATTAATAAGTGTGGGTGTAAAGGAAAATGAGTACTTAATATAAAAGTGATATTTACTCTCTCAAAACATTAATGTTTCTTGAAAAAAAAGTGCCATTAATTTTTTATATTCATTATCATCTTTTGAAAGTATTAAAATATAATATAAAATACTTTGTAGAATCTTAAACATTAGTGAAGTTGAGAATTAATGCTGCAGATATTCCTTTGCTTTGATCTTCATTCACTCGTTTAACAAAATTTGTTCACTGAGTAATATTATCTAAGCATTTTGTGCTTTGTATAATAATTTTCTTTGAAAAGTTTCATTATTTCAACTATATCACTGAAAAGACATTTCTCGCAAGTAGGACACAGATCTGGTAGTCTTTAAGAAATGGAAAGGATAGTAATAGTAACAAGGCCATTAAGGAAAGAGTAATAGCATTTTCCAATGACTCTCAGCAATTCCTATTTAAATATTTCTAGTGGAAAAAAAATGCATTATATATATTTTACCTGAGTTAAGAAATAATGAAGAATTTCTACCAGATAAAAGAAATGAGGGGTGAGTGGTAGTGTAGAGGAACCAAAACAACTGATTTTGCATTTTATTTTCTAAATATAATTTTAATTTGACATTTCTATCATGAACATTTGATTTTTTAAAAACACAAAACAAATTAGTTTTTTCCAAGTTTGTAGTATACCATCTGTGTTTGCCCGTGTGTATGCATATATAATGCACACCTCGCTTAACTGCAAACAACCATTCTGTACATTATTTCACATTTTTCAAAAAATTTAATCGTATTCACCTTTTGTAGAAAACCACCTCTAAAACTCTGTTCTTGTGTTTTTGTGATTTTTTTTAACTTTCTTTATATATTCCAAATAGTTATTGTTAGGTAAAAACACAGACATGCAAGTATTAAAAGAAAATCATCCTTTAAGGAACCCTGTTGTGATTTTTTTCTGTGTTATCTTTTTGTAACATTGATAACTGAGCTTTACATTTTCTGCCTATGGATTTTAAATTGCTTTTTATATTCTTTTTTTATCTTTATAATCAATCCTTTCTTCTATGTGCCATTCTTTATGACACACATATCTGCATTATATTTTCTATGTGAGGAAAAATAGGAGAACATGAAGGCAATTTAAACAAACAAAAAACAAAGATACTTTTTAAAGTGTCAGTAAGACATGTACATAAGTATCAATTGCAGACTTTCAAGTAAATTAATGTTTTTTGTAAATAATCATAAATATTCTGATGATTTGGGCTATAATGGTATAATAAAATGTAATTAGAAAATAAAACAAGAGTAAATGAGAGCATAAAAGATTAGAAACTCCATATTATCAAATACTTAAATTTTAAGGGGAAAGGGAGTTGCATATACATGCAAATATACCTGTTTTTGTGGTCACATGCAGACATTACCAACTAGGCTTTATTTATATTACATAAGCTAAATTATATTTGTTTAAAATTCATATTTAATGTATATTAAGGTATGCTTTTTGGGAATAAAATATGTTAATGTTCATATATAAGGGAAAGATAAACAATGTTTCCTGGTAAGGAACTGAGCATGAATATTCGTAGAAATATTCGTAGCTGCACTGTACATTTTTATCAATAATTCTAATAACTGACATTTGTAATAAAATAGGGCCAACACAATTCATCAACCAACCCCAATCTATTCTCCACTTGTTCGTCATCACTAGGCTCCTAAGTTTTTATTTTAATCTCTTTTGGTTTCATTTGCTCCAGAAAGAACCTTGTGGAAAAAAGAGATGGACGTCGACAATCTCACTACTATGAATGAATTTATCCTCGTAGGGCTCCTTGATCTCCCCAAGGTGCGCTACCCTCTCTTTGTGGTTTTTGCTGTCATGTATCAGGTCACCTTGGTGGGTAACGGTACCATTCTTCTCACCATTGGGATTGAGAAAAAGCTGCACACACCCACGTATTACTTCTTTGCAAATCTGTCCCTCTTAGACATATTCTGCTCCATCAGCTACTGTTCCCCAGATGCTTGAGAACCTCCTGACCTAGAAGCAAAGCATTTCTTTTGTTGGGTTTGCTTTGCAGCTTTATTTCCTGGTGGCCCTAGTAGGAACCCGGGTTTTCCTTTTCTCTGTCACGGCTTATGACTGGTATGTGGCCATATGCAATCCCCTTCGTTACACCTTCATCATGACTAAGGCACGCTGTGCCCAGGTGACAGCTGGAACGTGGGTTTCTTAATTCCCTTTTCGATACGGTGTTCACCTCCCGCCTGTCTTTCTGTAAGTCCAATCAGGTTAAACAGTATTATTGTGACATCCCGCAAGTAGTGAGGCTCTCCTGTTCTTCCACGTACCTCGTAGAGATGCTTGTTTTAGTGGCAGGAGGTATATTAGGGATCAGTGCTTTTCTGACCACCCGTATTTCTTATATCTCCATCATATCTGCCATCCTAAAGATCCAGTCAGCTGAAGGGAAGAGCAAAGCCTTCTCCACATGCTCTTCCCACCTCCTTGTGGTATGTTTGTTTTATGGCCCAGTAACATTTACATATGGCTGCCCTTCCTCTAGTTATCACTCCGCAGCCAGAGAGATGCTTATATCCACGCTGTATGGGATTATCACTCCAACGTTAATCCCCATCATCTACAGCTTGAGAAATACAGATCTTAAAGGGGCACTTAGAATTTTATGTCATAAAACATGTTTGCAGTTCACATAATATTGACAAAATTAATTAGCACATTACTTATGTTGTTTTCATAGGAAGAATTGGAATAATAATAATTCATAGAAAAATAATTTTGTCTAGATATCTATCTATATAATATAGACATACTTATGTATACACAGAAATTTACACACTATTGTGTGTACACACATACTTATACCTAAATTTATGCATACCTCTATCCATTAGGATCATAAAAATTATTATCCAAATATAGACGTTTTTGAGAGTAAAACAGTGAGTAGATA
The DNA here is from genome assembly GCA_029593785.1 of Cabassous unicinctus. Classification (NCBI taxonomy): domain Eukaryota; kingdom Metazoa; phylum Chordata; class Mammalia; order Cingulata; family Chlamyphoridae; genus Cabassous; species Cabassous unicinctus. The sequence goes on from JAQZBX010106878.1 coordinate 9,970, forward strand.
TTACACTGGGATAAAGGGTATACACTGGAACTGTCTTATGAAAATTGGAACGTGTGGCCATGTAATCTATGTCCATATCCATAGCCAGAGCCTACTTATATCTATAACTACATCCATCTTTAAAACTTTCAACTCTAGCATCTGTATTATTTATACCACTTATATCTATGTATGCTTATTTTATTTTTACCTAAACTATCTGCAGATATTCCTCGTCTTTACCATAATTATCTAACTGCTCATCCTTGTGAGTCTCCTTTCTATATCATTGCATTCTTTCTTTTCTTCATCTTTTTTTATTTATTTTTTTTAAAATTTTTTTTATTTGTAAAATGATATATAATACATATGCATATATGTGCATTTGTTTACATAAATGTTATTTGTTATATATATATGTATACATTTTATAAAGGTGCCTAGATTACCCAAATATTACTCAGAAACTACAGGGATTCCCATGCTCCCCACCGCCCACACCCCCAACAATCCCCCACACAACCATTCCCCATCCACGTGGTACTACACCCGCAATGGATATACACATCCTGGGGCCTTGCCACCGAGCATGGACCACAGTTCACATCACAGGCCACACTCTCTCCCACCCAGTTCTGCATGGTATATTCTGATGGAAAATGGCCTACATTCGTCGCTGCTTCACCACTCAGGACAACCCCCAAAGTCCGAAAAAAGCCCGAGCATTTCAACTGCCCCTCCTCACCCTGCCCCAAAAATGTCC
>JAQZBX010106879.1:0-10708 GCA_029593785.1 Cabassous unicinctus
CCTCTCTTCTCATCCTCCTCCTGTCTTCACCGGGATTCGATCCTGGGAACCTCTGATGTGGGAGGGAGTTGTTCTGCCACCCGCACCACCTTAGTTCCTTGTTTTTTCAGCATGTCTCATCTTGGCTTTCCTTTGTGTCCCTCTCCTGTTATGTCATCATCTTGCTGTGTGGCTCAGCGGGGCCTGGCGCGCCCGCTTATGGGACCTGGCGGCCCGCGCACCTTCTGTATTTTTCTTTATTATTTTACCAGGAGGTCCCGGGAATCGAACCCAGGTCCCTCCATATGGGAGACGGACACCCAACCATTTGAGCCACATCCGCCCCCCTGATAGATAGTTCTTGACTTTTGTCAATCAGAAATGGCAAGGAACAAGATTAGGCAGAGCTACAGAGTTCTGCCTTGGCAATTATGCATCTTTTGGGAGAAACCTTATTTTGAACATATGCCAACCAAATATGTGTCATCTATCCTGAATTTGATTGAAAAAAATTGGCCTCCATGGAGAAGGCAGAGAAATTGAAAGCTGCTAATGATGTAACTAAAGACACCATAAAGAAGCTTTGAATTCACAGTGCTGTGCTTAGCAAACAGTGGGGGCTTGGAAGCTGTGCTAGCTGAAAAGCCAGCATTGATAGGAAGACCCCAGGGCTAGGATTCAGAAGATTTGTACTCAAGGCTTAGCCTTGGAAGGGAGGAAAAATGGCCTTGAAGAGAGTTTCGCCTTGAAGGGAGAAAAAGAGGGAGAGTTGGCAAAGGCCCTTGTTTATTTTTTCAAGGATCTTCATTAACCTACCATAATTTCTACTATGCTTATAGTACTGGAATTACAAAAATAAGATATGGTCCCTGCCCTAGGGTGGTTAATTGCCTGTTGACTATAAAAGAGATGATTTTAAATCAGTGCCATTGTAGCTATAAGTACATATGTGTGGGAACACACTGGAAGAGCTTTTTGAGGTCCTTTAACTGAGGCTTAAAGGACAATGGAAGTTCCAGGAAAGGGAGGTGGCAGATTAAGAGGTAAAAGCTGGAAAAACTTCCTAGAGGAGATGACACCTTAGCTGAGTCTTAAAAGACAGTAGGAGTTATGGGAACAGACTGAGAAGGGAAAGGAACCAAAGTCTCAGAAGTGAGGGAAAGCATGGCTTGTTCTGGGAAATGCAAGTAGTTCTGGGTTGCTATAGTATGCTTAGGAATGGAGAGGCAAGAGATAAGGTTGGAGGAGTGGTAGGAGATAAAGCAGGACCTGATTGAGACTCTTATTTGGACTCTACCCTCTGGGAAGTATTGAATAGAATTAAATAGAAGAATATCATAATTACATTTCCATTTGAGAAGGATTACTTTGGCTATAATATGGAGAATGAATGAAGAGAGCATATTACTAGAATTAGGGGGAACTACCTAGAAGGTTATTGGAGTAATCTAGTCATGAGTCATGATGACCTAACTTTGATCAATTTGGATGAAGGCAAGGGGCATCTATTCACGAGATAAACAAGATAGAGCCCTATGGATTTGGATGACTGATTTGGTATGGGGGAGTAAGGAAGTATTTAGTTAATATTTATGGAATCCATACTATTTTCCAGGACTATGTCAAGCACTTTTACATGTATTTCCTCATTTATTCTAACTTCAGCCTTTTGGATTTTGTGCTGTTGTCCCCATTGTACAGATGAGGAAGCTGAGGCTCAGAAAGTTTGATAACTACGCATAGTCACAGAGCCACAGAGCCAGTGAGTGCTGTCATTCAAACCCCAATCCATCTGGCTTTTCTGAAGACCACACTCTTAACCACTAATACTATATCGCTTAACAGTTTCCAGGTTACTAGCTTGATCAGTCAGATGATGGATGATCATGTTGGATCACTGAGACAGACAGTAGGGATATGTGTTGAGGGGGCAGTGTTAGGGAAGATGATGAGTCCTGTTTTGGACATTTCCGCTTGTGGTGCCTTTGGTACATCCAGGTAGAGATGTCTACGTGGCAGCTGGACATAAAATTCTGAGTCCTAGAAAAATGACCTGAGATGGATATGCTGTTCCAAGAGTTGTTAGTCTATAGGTAGTTGTGGCAGTGTCTCCTGGAAGTTGGACTAGGTGATACTGCCACAATGGTAGTTGAAGGCTTAGGAGTGGATATGATCACTTGAGTGTATGTGTGTGTTTAGACTAAGAGGAGGTGTGTTTTTCAGTGGCTTCAGTTGTGGACCTTTTTTTAAAATTTCAAATCTTATCCCACCCCTACCCAAAACAAAATAATCAGGTACTATTCTCCATTTGGCTAGTGATAGAATGAGGTTACTTATAAATGAGAGCTGTATTATCTGTTTTAATTCTGCTTAACGTTGGCAGCAAAATTTAGATTGTTTAGTAGTGAAAGCCTACAAGTATAAAATTAATTATGAAAAAAGGGAACCAAAATCCCATGAAGCTGTATTATTAAGCATTTGAGATTCATAAGTGTTCACCAACCCTGGAAGCCTTTAGGGACACTTGTACTGTGTCTCCAGGTTAACATTGGCCTTAATTTGCAGCATCCATTGTATGTGAAGAAACACGTTTTATAACAGAACTGGAATGGTATCTATTAGTGGAAAGTGACTTGGGAGTTTATTGCAGTCGCTGCCTTTTCCCCTAGGATTTAGAGTTTATGTGAGTCTGTCCCTGGCTTTCACTCAAAATGGAACAGGGCAGCAACTTGGTCACTTGGGTGATGGTGGTATAACATAAGTGAGAGTATATTGGCTGCTTCTAATCTGCCCCATTTGTGAGCAGAGCAAAGACTTGGAGGCTTCTGCTACTTTTCCAGGCCAAGGAATGGAAAGTTTTATTTGATTTGCATTCTGATTTTTTTTCCTTTGATTTTCTTTTAAACAACATTTTCTGACAAGTCACTGGACTCAGAGAGACCAGAGCTCATACACAGAAGAATGGACAGGGATTTTATTGTCTTCTTACTTTATCTTGTGAGCTGCCTATCTCTTCAACAGGGAGGACAATGTGTTGGGTTGAGATATTCTGGCATGTACTTGTTATGGTCATTTTAGGCAGCTTCAAGGGAGTTAAGTTCATTCAGCTTCAGTTACCTGACCTAATTAATGCTTGGATGAAATGGAATCTCTCCCAAGTTAAGGCTGTGATTGAAATTTCACTGATTTTTTTTTTTTTTTTTTAAGATTTTATTTATTTGTTTATTCCCCCCCCTTGCTGCTTGTGCTCATTGTGTCCATCTGCTGTGCATTCCATCTGCTGTGCATTCCTCTGTGTCCGCTTGCCTCCCTTTGCTGTGTCATCTTTTTGTGCCAGCTCGCTCACTGCGCGGCGCAGGCCGTCAGCTCACCGCGCCGCGCGGGCCGGCTTGCCTTCACCAGGAGGCCCCGGGAAACGAACCAGGGCCGTCCCATATGGTAAATGGGAGCCCAACCAATTAAGCCACAACCGCTTCCCTCACTGACTGATTTTTAAGAGATCACTTAGGGTCTTAAGCACTTTATGTCGATGTATACTGATAACATTTTACACTTATTTAGGTGTATTGTATGGGCAACTTTCAGAACCGTTGTTCCTCAGGAGTTGTGAAATGCTATACTTCAGATTCATTTACTTCATAAATATTTATTGAACATCTACTACATGCCAGGTTGTGTTCTAGATGATAAAATATAATAGGGAACAAGCTAGACAAGGTTACTTTTCTCTTGGAGCTTGCTTTTCTAGTGGTTGATAATAGACATTGAATGAGCTGTTTCAAATAAGTCCTTGTGAAAGATCTGTAACAAGCTCCTCTGGATGTGTTCATTTTCCTTCCTCACATGTCCAGATTCTCCCTATCCTCAAATGACAACTTCTCCTTATTACCCTTATCTGATCCTTCTGAGATACTCTTGCCCCTGTGAACTCCCATGTCATTCTCTCTGCAACTTTCTTATGCCACTTTAAAAAACTTTTCTACTTTGTTTTATAGTTATTAGTGAACATGTCAAGTGTACCCTATTAGACTTTAAGTTATTGAGGGCAGGGCTAGCTATTCATCTTGGTTTTGGGTGTTCTACATGCAGGAAGTAGGAAGGTGTGAGGAAAAAAGCCATACACACTGAACTTCAGAGCCAGAAGACTTGAATTTGAGTACAGCTTTGTGACTGTAGGCAAATCATTTAACTTTACTGAAATTCAATTTCCTGTCTCTAAGAGTGTAGTAATTATCCTTCCATTCCTGCAAAGTTGTTGAGAGGCTTGGAATGAGATAATATATATGACTATACTTTGTTAATTCTAAATTCCTACACAAATATTTGGTGGTATCATAATAAATGCTAAATATTTGAATGAGTAAGCATTTACTTACAGTAAACACCTTTTCATGGGTAGTTTCCTTGCTTAATGAGGTCTTTGTGATTTTGCAAACATGCTAGACTATTTTTTCATCTTATTTTATTATTAAATGATTCTGTTTCTTAGAATTAACATCATCTTCACATACACACCTCTCCCCCACCAGGAGTATTCTGTCTTTTCTCCATCAATGCTGTGTAATATTAAGACAATAAGTGACATTTGGTCTGTTTCAACAGGTGGTACATTATGGCTGACATGCAAAATCTGGTAGAAAGATTAGAGAGGGTAGTGGGTCGTCTGGAGGCGGTTTCCCAGGTCTCTGACATGCACCGTGGGTATGGAGACAGTCACCCAAAAGGTAAGCAATCCATAATCCAGCGTAATACTTTGTTTTGGCTTTATTTGGCTGAGGATTCTGTGTCTTGGCCTGAAACTTTTCTCTTGCAGTGAATTCTGCTCTTTGGAGCTAACTTCCTAAAAACTGAATCTAGGAGATTCATCTTCTGTAATTTATACTGCTGTTAACAGATAAGGGAGGAAGTGACTTGTGCAGAGAGGTCTGTGGTTAAGTTATTTTAACACAAGAACTTCCTGCTTGTGTGATATTTCCTGTTCTTTCTTTAGCAAAATGACTGCAGTGTAAGTCAAGTGACAAGTTACATTAGAATTTCCCCTCTCAAAAGATTGGCAAATTGGAAATTTTGCACATGCCCCAATTGAATTATAGAATGTAGAGTTAAAAGGAACGTTGGAGGATCATTTTGTCTATTTTCATTTTATAGGTAAGAAAATTAAGCTGAGAGAGGAAAAGAGACTTAGGGTCACACAACCAGTTAGTGGTAGTATTGGGAATTTAGAACCCAGGTTTCCTGACTCATATTCCAGTATTCTGGCTACTGTATTATTTTACCTCCCCACTTTCAGATGGAAGTATGTTAAGAACCATCTTTCAGATGCATGACCGATTCTTTCTGGTGTGTCTATTTTTGGCAGGAGCAGCTCCTTTTGTGGAAGCATTTGACTTGCTGCTTACTGGTCCTGTAGCAGAGTACCTGAAGATCAGTAAAGAGATTGGGGGAGATGTGCAGAAGCATGTAAGGATGTTTTGCCCTTTTTTCTCTTTTAAGGACTGGTGGCTTTCTTCAAATCACACTCACTCTTGGTTTAAGAACCCCTTGAGAGGCTCCTGGCACCTGTACTACCTGTACTGAGGGAGGCTCAGTTCAAGAACTGGAATGATTCCTTATATTTTTCTAGTCCCTGCTTTAATCACATATTTTGCGTGGGCTTATTTTATACAAAAGCTTGCCTGGTACATAAAGTATGGCTCTGTTCATCTCTGTGGTAAGGAACATGCTGCCAGTCTAATCCCAACATGTTATATAACCAGGCTTAGCATGGCTTATTCAAAAGAGTCATTATCGTGGCTTAGCATTTATAAAACTATGCTTGATAGTTATTAGTTATGCTAATATGGGTTATTTTCACACTTAGCCCACAGCAAGAATATGAAGTAGGCAATGACAAGTGCCTCTCCACCCACCTCCTTTCATGTGCTGCCTCCCACATAGTCACTACCACCACCGCACACTCACATATACATTCTGTCTCTCACTTAGGAACTCAAAACCTTCCTCTAGTCTACTCAGTGATCCTTTGTAAGCAGTAACCATGTTTAGGATCTTCCTGATCCTTCAGCAAGACTGATGCGTGGCCTTCTGAAGATCTATTTTTAGCCTCTTATACACCATCTGTTAGAGTGGTGTTATCTCTAGGGAGTGGGACAGGGACTTGATAGACGCGTGGGGGCTTGCATTTTTATATTGTTCTGTAGCATTTGAAAAAACTTAATCATGTCTGTATTTTAAAAGTGCAATTCCAAAAAAAAATTAATTACCTTCTTTGAATTTTTATATTTTAATAGTGATTTATAACCTTGCATTTCTTAAACTTTTGACCATGACCTTCAGTAAAAAAATATATATTAAATTTGAAACTAAGATGGAAATTTCACAAAACAGTGCTTATGCTACTTATACTACACTCTAATTTTTTATAGTTTTTTTTTTTTTTTTAATTTGGAAATAATTTCAAGCTGATGTGTATTGCACTCTTTATATTGTTCTATTCTATTTCACTTAATAAAGTGCTGATTATAGCTTATAAAATTGATTTAATTACCTACTAATGGGCCATGATCTAGCATTTGAGAAATAGCTATAACCTAAAGTAAATACCTTGAGGATTTTAGGCATAAATTTAGTCCTGTACCTTTACTTCTACTCTCAATTTTTGAGAAAAGGGTTTTATTTTTTGTGTGATGTGAAGTAGGAGAGATTTCATATCCTACTGCATATGCAGTTGCTAACTTGACTTCACCTAAGACTAACCCTGATTATCTTCATTTCCACCTCTGCTACTTATCCCCAATTAGTTCCAATGGGAACAGTGGTATATGTAATTCAGTGATCAGTTCCTGAAATCTGGCTTACATGAGGAAAACAACATGAAGTGCCAGGTTTGTTTCCAGAGTACATGGAAGTGGAGGTTTCAATTTATTCTTATTGTTGATAGGTGATTCTTCTCTTTTCCGGCAGGCAGAGATGGTCCACACAGGTCTCAAGTTGAAGCGAGCTCTCTTGGTTACAGCTTCTCAGTGCCAGCAACCAGCAGGTGTAAGTTCACTGCTAGTTGGTTTTGTTTTAATTTAATGCTCACAGCAAGATGAGACGTTTCTGCTGAGTTATCACAACATGCTGAATTAGACCAACTAGTCTCATGATAATGTGCAGCCACACCAAGTTCCAAAGGTAAAGTCAGACTTAACAGCACCATTGTGGGAATGTGCCACGCATATTTATTGGTCTGCATTTGCTTTTTTTCTGTCACATTGCTTAGAACTGTAGTTGTTCCTGGGACTTTGCTACTTCTCTCAATAGACAGCCTCATTTAGCCTCTTGATACTTTGGCTGAGTCCAAATTCATCATATTGTCCCCTAAGCCCTTTGGGTTATAGAGAGGTTGTTCTGTTGCTTCACTGTGGATGGGCTTTAGCTGTGAAGATCCTGAAACTCCAGAAATACTGCTTCTCTTTTCATCCTTCACTGGCTGGAGGATCTCACTTTACTTTTACTCATACCTCAGAACTTTATGCTACCAATGTGTGAAAAGTTGAATTAGAGAAAATTTACATTTTTCTCAGAGCCAAAATTGTTAGTTTTGCTTTGTTTGCATTTGACTAGAGAGGGGTAATAGTCTTCATGTTAATGCTGTATTAAAACCTCTGGACCCTTGGCATGCCTACGTAATGTAAAAATAGTGCAAGATAATGCTAAATATATCACTCTCATTATTAACCTGTCCTGAATGATTAAAGAGTTTTTACTAAGCCTTTTCTTCAAACCCACACTTTCTACAGCAAATCAGGCAGTTGAGACACAGTTATATTTCCCTTGCTTAAGACCAGGAGTCGGCAGACTACAACATACAAGCCAAATATGACCTGCTACCTGTTTTTGTAAATAAAATTTTATTGGAAGGCAGCCATGCAGATTTGTTTACTTATTGTCTATTGCTACTTTATGCACCACAACAGCAGAGTTGAGTAGTTACAACAGAGACCATATGGCCTGCAAAGCCTGAAATATTTACTGTATGGCCCTTTACAGTAAAAGTTTGCCAGCCCCTGCTTTAGATTGTTTTTCTGCTTAGATTTGAGAATTGAGATGTTCAGAAAACTGAGTGAAGATAAACACATTTTTTTTTTTTAACTTTTAATTTTGAAATACTTTTAAACTTACAGGACAGTTATAAAAATAATACAAACTCCATACAGAGAATTCTAACATACCTCTACCCTTCCAGAGACCGAGAGCCACCAATTTTAACATTTTGCCATATTTGCCGTATCATTCTATCAGTCTTATCAATCTGTGTTTCTATATGTTTGTCTGTTACCAGTCCGTTTTCTGAACACTTGAGGGTAGGTTGTACACATCATGCTTCTTGAACACTTAATAATGTTATGTACATTTCCTAAGAACAAGTTTATTCACTTATGTAACTAAGTTTAGTTATCAAGTTCAAGAAATTCACATTGATACAAAGCTTACGTTCTATATTCCAATTTTTCCATATGTCTCAGTAATATCCCTTTGAGCCTTTTTTCTTCCTTTGCTTGATACCATCTAAGATCATATATTGCATTTAATTGTCATTGTCTCTTTAGTTGGTCATTTTTTAAAAAATTTAATTGTGGGAACATATATACAACATAAATGTTCCCATTTCAATCACTCCCAAGCATACCATTCAGTGGTATTAATCACATTCACAATATTGTAATACCCTCACCACCTTCCATTACTAAAAGTTTCCCATCTCCCTAAACAGAAACCCTATACCCATTATGCATTAACTCCTCATTCACCCTGGCCCCAAACCCCCAGCATCCTGTACTCTTTAATTTCTATATCTATGAGCTTGCATATTCTCCAATATTTTCTTTATAGTTACTATAGGGCTTAAATTTAGCATTCTACATCTATAACAATCTTGTTTGATTTGATACCAGCTTAACTTCAATATTATAATACAAACTACATACTTATATCCCTCTGTCCCCGTCACCTTTATGTAGTTCTTGTCACAAATTACATGTTTATAATACATTATGAGGCCAGAACCACTGATTTATCATTACAATTTATGCATTTGCCTTTTAGATCCTGTAGAAGGTAAAAAGTGGAGTTACAAACCAAAAATACAGTAGCATTGACATCTATATTTACTCATGTTGTTACCCTCATTGGAGATCCTAACCTGAATTTTTCCTGCATCTTTTCTTAGAATAAGCTTTCTGAATTGTTGGCACCCATCTCAGAGCAGATCCAAGAAGTGATAACCTTTCGGGAGAAGAACCGAGGCAGCAAGTTGTTCAATCACCTGTCAGCTGTCAGTGAAAGCATCCAGGCCCTGGGTTGGGTGGCTATGGTGAGCAGTGCAGTTTCCAGGGAATGGAAGGGATGGAATGGAAGAGGTAAGGAGATATGGCTAGAGGGATAGAGAGGCTGTTAGTCACTGACAGTTTGTCTCTCTCTAGGCTCCCAAGCCTGGCCCTTATGTGAAAGAAATGAATGATGCTGCCATGTTTTATACAAATCGAGTCCTCAAGGAGTACAAAGATGTGTAAGTCCAGCTTTTCCTCAAGGGGTAAAAGATAATAAGCAGAGACCCAGCTGGTTACTTGCTCTAGTAGAGCTTTGGGATTAGGTCTGCCTGTGGCTGCTGTGTTGGTTCTCTTATTTCACGGCTACTTTCTGGAAAGCTTGCTAGACATTGACCCATGGAAGCTGCATTTGCAAACAAGAAGTGTTTCTGCTTCTGCTTCTGCTTTTTCTCTATGGTTTGATAAAGGCCCTTTTCGTTTTCTCATCTCTTTCCCTCCAGATTTAGGAGAGTTTGCAGGAGGTAGTATGGACTAAATTTTAATTTACCCATTTATACAAGATTTTGTTCCCTTATTAAGGATTTCTAACTGGCCCAGTGACAAAGGGTTCAATGGGATTTACTAGGAAATTAACCTCACCATTCGTGCAGTCAGGTAAAGTGTGAGTAAGGCTCTCTGGCCAATACAGTTATCAAGTATGGGGAATCACTGTATATCTAACCATCTATGCCCATCAGTCCTGACTTCTCCATTGCTGGTTTTGAGCTGGATGACTGGCAGGTAGCTATATCTTAGATCATAGCTACCCAAACCCTTCCTTTCTTACATCCATCATCAGTCAGCCACCATCTGTTGAGTAACTATTACATGTGAGGAACAAGCCTTCATATGTGTTTGTTGTTCCAGAACACCAGGCACTTCCTTGATCCTTCCAGCAATCTGAAGAATTAAGCATTGCAGTGTTTTGATTATATCCCACTGTTACCCCATCACTTTACAGTCAAGGAAACTGGGTCTTAAGCGAAATAACCTGAAAATCTTCCAGCTATTATATAGAAGGCAGGGGCTTTGAACCACACATTGTGCAGTGCCATTTCTAAATTTACTGCTGATTATTGCCTCCTAAAGGGAATCCCTTCCCCCACCCCCGGGAGCATTTAAGGATAAGGCAATTGAGTTTCTTGGAACCTTACAGTTCCAGTAATGCTTAAGAGATCTCATCACTATGGCTTCATGCCATATGTCTTTTATCAGATAGTTTTATATGTTAGGTTCTGTACAAGATACACTTTGAGGGGAAAATAAAACAGTTCTGCTACTTCAAAAAAAAGTTTGAGAAATACTGCTGTTAGAGATGGAGATATAATCCAGTGTCCCTATCCTAATATCGAGTTTGGTCTAATTAGAGTAACAAA
>JAQZBX010106880.1:0-10706 GCA_029593785.1 Cabassous unicinctus
TTTTTTGACTTTATAAAGAGTATTTATTTGGAGTAAAAGCTTATAGTTACAAGGCCTTAAAGAGGCAATTGAAGGTAGCATAAGAGGTATTTTCTCACCAAAGTCTGTTGTCACATGTTGAAGCAAAAACGGTTGCCAATCTCTGCGAGGGCTCAGCCTTCCTCTTCTGCTTAAGGCTTCATGGGCCCAGCTTCTTCTGATCTCGCATGTAGGATGGAGGGCTCATTTCTTTTTGGGTCTTCTCAACTTCTCAGGGCTCTGGTCTCCAGCTGCAAACTATCAGGTGAATGCCTTAGCTCTCCCCAGAGTTTTAGCTGTTTGAGCCTTCTCCTTTCTGTCACAGGGCTATTTTATATTTTCTATTCCTATTTTTCTAAGTGTTTTTTTTTTTTTATTAAAAAAAAAAAGTGCATATAGGTAGTCCAGCCAAAAGAAACTCAACTGAGTGAGTCCACCACTTGCCAGCCACAGATTCTCACTCCCCCCTCCCCCCCATACTGGGGACCCTTTTGTATGCCACACACCCATGTAGCTTGTGTTCTGCCCTGGGTTTCTGTGGACTTGGAACCTGGTGCCTGGATATGTATGGGGTTCTAACTTGCTACTCTGAGTGGCTCTGTGGTGTATGTCCAGAGTTAGAGGGTTCCCAGCTATTCTGTCTCTGAGCAGGTACCAAGTGAGGGGAAGAAAAGGGGATCTATTTGGGGTGGGAATTTCCTACCTGATTTTTTTTTTTTCTTTGATTCAGCATTTCTGGAGTCCATCTCCTGTCTCTACCATAATCCAGAGTTTTAAGGAAGTGGGATGTGTTCTTTTATTTGCTGAATCTTCGGGGAGGTTTTTTCAGGGGATATTTTACGTTGCCATGTTGATAGTGTCACCAGCCAAATATCCTGGATGTCTTGATAAGGCATAGGCAGGGTAAATTTGGTCTTGGAAGAGTGGGACCAAGATTTGTTTTTGTGTAACACTGCCAATCAATGCTGGAAATATTCTTCTCTAGACCAGGCACTGAGAGCAAGCCCCACTCAACACACCTGGGTTGGAGCCACTGATTGGCAAATCCCAGCAATCACTCTAGAAAGCACTCTTTCCATATTTTGGTCAGTAGTTTGGTAACCGAGTGCCTGAAGCTACAGAGATACATGTGCCCCCAGAGTCTCTCCAAGGTTTAGATTCATCCTAATGACTCCCCTCTCAACTTGCCATACACTTTTGTAAATTTATTTGCCTTCTGTTTTTGTCCATTTATCAGTTTTTTGCTGGATGGAACAGTATTATAGAATCATCTTTATTCTTTAGCTATTTTACAAGCCCAGCAATCAGATTGGCAAAGCTGGAAATAAGAGGCTTCTCTTAGATCCATTGATCTTTGATCCCATTGGGATCTAAAAAGGAAAACTGCTACTGCTAAAAGTTACACATATACATGGGATACTTGCTTGAAAATGAGCAAAAGGAAAAAGAATTAAGTAAAACTTAAGTTAGAGAAACTGAAAACTATGGAAGACAAAAATAATTTCATGTTTTAGATCAGTAAAAAATATTAAAAACACAATTTAAGAGTTTGGGAAATACTCTGTATGAGGTTTAATCAATATGAAACAATAAAAATGAACAAATGCCCTTACATTGTTTGTAATTCAGACAAATATTACTTAAGCATCAGAAAAACAAAACAAACAAACAAAAAAACAATCTAAAATATGGGACAGATGAACAATGATTTACTCAATAGGATGAGATATTGGAGACTGTCTATAGAGACTTCATGGAAACCAATTTTGACTTTTATAATGTTATAAACACTCAAATATTATTGCAACAGATGGACTTAGAGAACTCCTATATGTATATGCTAAACATAGATAAAAATAATTTATATGGTCAAATGCAGACTGTGACCAGGATTCAAATTATGAGAAGGGAGTCAAACTAAACTCATTTCATAATTGACTCCAATATGGTGTCAATGGAAACATTTCAGGAAATGCAGATTAAATGTATTACAAACAACAAGAACACAGTCATTCTTGGGGAGAAGTAACAGAGTTTTTATTGCTTCCAAATCATTCACTCACCCATCCATTCAAAAGTATATGGTATCAAAAAACCCCACAGATACTCTGCTTCTTCAGTATCATTTTAAAGTTTAAAGGTATTGCCTTCCATGCAGAGGCATGTGTGTAGTTGTTTTAGGGTGGACAGTCCTGTTTAGTGCTGTGGCTTGATGTTGGGGACCTATTTGTTTCCACACAACACAACCATATCCTTCAGCGTCTCTGTCAATAATATATCTGATATCCACTCATCTGTCATTTCCCTTCCTTTAGTTCAGTAATACAGTGGACAAAAGAGATATTAAGTGGGTCCTCTCAAAACTCAGCAACAGTAATTGGCTAGACATTAGTCCAGGTGTTTTAGATGTAGATGGACAGTTAAAATAAAATATTTTTGCCTTCTTGCCTTTTGGAATCCTAGCAATACATAGAAAAAAAGGAAAGACCAACCACAGAGTAAGAGAAAATCACTTTAATGTGAAGCAAGCATTAAACTCAAACAATTACATCTGCCAGTTAATAATATAAATGGTAACCCTACCATCTCAGATTGGATCATACATCAAACTCAGTCTTTCTTGATCTTCAACATATGGTATATTCAAAGAAATTTAGTAATGTTAAAGGTACAGTGAATTCCACAATTATTCAGCAAATTTACATATGAAAGCACCTCATCCTAAAAGGGGAAATCTTTCATTTAAGAGCTCATGAACCCTATATACAAATGATTTAAACAGTAAGGTGGAGGAGAACTTCAAAAACTTGAAAAATCAACGTTAACTCCTCAGAAGGAAATGAAACCAGAAAATAAACACATTTTAAATGGGCAGAAATGCTTAAATAATCTTTGCAAAGATAGAAAAAATGTACATTTTGAAATATAATACTTGAACACATTACATAAAATTGCTAATGGCACAAAGCTAAACCCAATGTGAATAGGAAAATTATTTGCCCACTATTAAGGAAAATACTTGTATCATTTATTTTAATTATTTAAGTAATAAGTACCTATCTTAAGTCAAAAGAAATACAATGAAAACATTCAAGGAAAGACATTGAAGGGATTTAAGAGTCAATCAAAAAATTATTTATAAACAAAAAATAGAAGGAATACCTAAGATTCATATCAGCATGCATAATAATACTTTCTGTCCTGAAGGTAATGTTCTGTATCTGCACAGTCCATTATAGAAGTCACTGGCTACATGTGGCTGTTGAATACTTGAAACTTGGCTACTGCTAGGAGGAACTGAAATTCTTGTTTTATGTTATTTTCATTAGTTGAACTGTAAATTTAATAGTCATATGTTGCTAGTGCTTACAGTATTGCACAGCACAGACCCAGCCTGTCTTAAATTCCCTTTGTTCTCCAGAGACTTGGCTCTTTCTTGTACGTCTAAGAATTTGGTGTCTACCTACTATTGAAGCTCCCTAAGCAGCATATTGAAGGTTTCCAAGGTAGGTGTAGCAGTTTGGCAGTTTGATATAGTTATGAATTCCAAAAATAGATATTGGATTATGCTTGTAAACTGGTCTGTTCATCTGGGCATGATTAAGTTATCATTAGGGATTTGATTGGGCCCCGTCAGTAGGACGTTGAGCCCCACACCTTGGTGGGCGGGGTCTCAAAGATAAAAGACATGGCAAAGGATGGAGTTGGAGTGTTTTGAGTTGGAGTTTTGATGTTGGAGTCTTGAGCTGGAGCCCCCGGAAGTAGAGAGCTTGGTTGTGAGGAAGGAGATAAGGCCCTGGGAAAAGAAACCAACCATTCGCCCGAGAGTCTGCAGCTGGCCTTGTGAAGAGAACAAGAAGCTGAACCTGGAGAGAATCAAGCTCTGGGAAGAGAGGAACCCAGGAAGCTGGATTCTCACAGAGTTGGGTGAGGGAAGTAACTTATGCTTTATGGCCTGGTAACTGTAAGTTTCTATCCCAAATAAATACCCTTTATAAAGACCAACAGATTTCTGGTATTTTGCATCAGCACCCCTTTGGCTGACAAATACAGTGGGGTTGTCCATATTAAGGATAGATAGACAGCAATAGGCCCTTCCAGGTTAAAATTCCTGTTTCCCAGAAGAAAACACTTTTACCAGGGTATATAGTATATCACTGGATCTGAAGCTGTGACCCCTGCTATTTGGGGCATATCTCAGAAATTCCAGCCAATCCTATTAGGTCTTCCAAATCAATTCTCCCATGCTTGATAAATATTATTTTCATTTCTTTTGTTTTTAGGAGGTACCAGAGATTGAACCCGGGACCTCGTACATGGGAAGCAGGTGTTCAACCACTTAAGCTACATCCGCTTCCCTTGATAAATACTATTTTAAACTTTTGCCATGACCTTTGAATCTCCATGATGTTGCCTTTCCTCTCACATTCAGTAGATCATTTGAAAGCTGTTTCACAAATGACATAGATACATTTGGAGGTAGCTATTTTTCTATCCAAGTTGAGAGCAGAGTCCATTCATCAGCATTTCTCCTCATCCTGCTCCATTCTCATCCTCTCCATTCTGGGTTTTTATTGCCATTTATCTATGGACATTATTCTTGAGGACAATTTAAGAATATTTTGATCCCACAATGCAGGGATAAAACTTCGGGGAATTGGGGGTCAGGGCTTACTTCCTAGCTCAGAGTACCTGAGTTCTTACAGTGTAGGCAAAATCCCTGTGGTTTCTTAATAATGTCTGTATTTTATCTTTTCATCTTAGATTTGTTTGCATGTGAACTGAATGAGGTAGTGGCAGTAGCTTCATTGCTACCTACAGGTTTTATATATGTTGAAGTGAATTATAAACCAGTGCTGTTCATTTTTCATAAATTTTATGACTCCCCTGTGCTCTTGTTAAAACACAGGTCCTCATTCAGTAGGTCTGGGGTGGGTCCTTTGATTCTGCTTTTCTACCTGTCTCCCAGACCTATTCATGCTGCACATCCACTTACAATACACTATGAATACTAAGGCCCCATTTGGTATTAGAGAAGGGGTTCTCAAACTTTCATGCCCATTGAGATCTCTTGAGGATTTTCCAAACTTGAATCCCTAGGCCAAACCCATAAAGAGTTCAATCCAAATCTCTGATGATGGTACCCAGCCATTAAAATTTTTTAAAACTCCCAGGTGATTTCAGTGTACAGAGGCATTTGAGATCTATTTTCTTACAGCATGCGATGCAATATGAAAAATTCCTACATTAAAATATGCAAGTAGTCATATGCACAATAATTGCAAGTATTTTTTAAAAGATTTATTTGTATATTTACTTTTATCCATTTTTACCCCTCCCCCCCATTTTTGCTGTTTTTGTGTCCATTCGCTGGGCAATTCTCTGTGTCTGTTTCCTGCCCTCTCTCCTCATCCTTCTCCTCCTGTCTTCACCGGTATTTGATCCTCGGAATCTCCGATGTGGGAGACAGGCATCCTACCACCTGTGCCACCTTAGTTCCTGGTTTTTTGGCGTGTCTCGTCTTGGCTTTCCCTTGTGTCACTTTCCTGTTATGTCATCATCTTGCTGCGTGGTGCAGTGGGGCCTGACGGCGCACCCACTCGCAGGGCCGGGGGCCTCACCTGCTCGTGGGTCCTGATGGTGCACCCACACACGGGGCCTGGCGGCCCGCATGCCTTCTATATTTTTCTTTTTTAAATTTTTACCAGGAGGGCCCAGGGATCGAACCCAGTTCCCTTCATATGGGAGACGGATGCCCAACCATTTGAGTGACATCCGCCCCGTCCCCCCCGCTATATCTCTTAAGGTTGACTAAAGAAACCTAGAGTTATAGTCATTTCCCATACAGGATGGTTATATAATAAATCAGACTTAGTTTATCACCAGCATTCTGAAAATCAGACCTAGGGAAAAAAACTAGGTCTGGGGACACATGCATGGTTTCTAATATAGTGAATGTTTAGCCTATCCTGATTATCACAAAATCAGGACAGCAAGAATATTCGCAATTGCAACTATTTTTAATAAAAAGGGAACTATTTTCATATATATTAGCATAGGTGTATATTTCTCACAATGTTTTTCTAGTGATATTTGCAGCCATATAGAGCCAAAAAAATTAAAACCCTTGAATTCCACTGATAAATTTTAATTCTTAGTGAAAAGGCACTAAAATTATATAATACATTGAGATAGGTCATTTATTTTTAAGTTTTCTCCCTTTTTTTTTTAAACCAGTGCACTCCAGTATGGTTTAAACTGTCTCCACTTAAATCCACTACCCTTGAGAAGCTGGTTACCACCACTTCAGTGAGTCCACTAAATTCCTATTTATCCTACAAGATCCCTCAATAACTTCTCCTATTCTTTCCTTGTAAAATTCATTTCTTTTCTGGTTTCCTAGGACACAACAGTCTCCTGGATTTCTCTGGCCCCACTTTCTGGGTATATTCATATTCTTTTGAAACATTTAATGTTGGAGTCAGTCTTAGCCATTCCTTTCATTCTGCCTCTCTCCCTAAGCAATATTTCCCATTCCTTTGACCTCATTTTTCATTTTACGTTTATAACACTTAAACTTTCCAGTCCGAATCTCACATGTGAGCCTCAGACCTGAACAAAAAAATTCTCCACTGGGATATTTCAGTTTCTTCCTCAGTAACTAATAGGAGCTCATCTACTTTTGAAAACTTGTCCTTCTTTAATAATTCAAACCTTAATGATTGACCTTACTTGTCATGCAGTAGCCAAGTAAAGAAACCTCAGAGCAATTATTGGTACAGAATAGCTCTATTTCTAAGAGAGTTTTCCTTCTCCAAAATGAAATACTTAAGGATCATGTAGGCAAAGTATCCTTGCATATCTTTATAAAATTCTCTTCTAAAGTAGATTTTAAACTTCAAAGGCTGTAACAGTTGGCCAATTTGATGTAATTATGAATTCCAAAAATATAATTGGATCATGCTTGTAAACTGATCTGTTAATCTGGACATGATTAAGTTATGATTAGGGTGTTTACTGGGCCACGTCAGTAGGGCATTAAGCCCCACCCCTTAGTGGGTGGGGAATCGAATATAAAAGGCAAGGCAAAGAACAGAGTTGAAGCAGTCTTTTGAGAAGCAGTTTTGATGTTGGAAAGAAGGTCCCAGGAGAAGAGAAGCAAGCCGTTCACCTGAACGTCTACAGCTGACCTTGTGGAGGAAACAAGAGCTGAGCCCGGAGAAATGCAGCCCTGGGAAGAGAGGAACCCCAGAAGCCTGAACCCTGGCAAACTCTGGCAGCTGTTTTGCTCTAACACGTGGCAATGGACTGTGATGAGAGAAGAAAATTAACGCTTTATGGCCTGGTAACTGTGGACTTCTACCCCAAATAAATACCCTTTATAAAGAGCAACCCATTTTTGGTATTTCACATTAGCACCCCTTCGGGTGACTAATACAAAGGCCTAGATTGTCTTTTCTACATGCTACTATAACTTTATGTGCTTGAATTGGCCTAGCTCAGTTGACCTACAACTTAAACACATTTCTGTCAAAAAGAGATCATCACTTGCCACAGAATGCTGTACTTAACCAGGCTGAAAACAGCAATATAAGAAAACTATGGAAATGGAGTAATTGATTACTTAGAATGCATGTTT
The DNA here is from genome assembly GCA_029593785.1 of Cabassous unicinctus. Lineage (NCBI taxonomy): Eukaryota > Metazoa > Chordata > Mammalia > Cingulata > Chlamyphoridae > Cabassous > Cabassous unicinctus. The sequence continues at coordinate 7,658 of JAQZBX010106880.1, forward strand.
ATAAAATAATTCAGACTATAACTTTAAATTTCAGGTAAGTGAATTTAAAAAAAGACAATGCATTCCTTTAGAATGAAATATCTGTATCTAAATTGAGAAGACATTGCTTGATTTTGCTTCTGAAATATTCTGTATCTTAAGATAGGCCTGTCAACATTCAAACATTTAATTTTCATTCTAACAGTTAATGCTGGGTGTAGGGATCCTTTTTGGGGTGATGGGAAAGTTCTGATAATGGATGTTGGCATGATTAATCCCACTGAATCATATGCTTGGGAGTGGTTGAAATAGGAATGTTTATATTGTATATATACTTGATTTCCCAACCAGCCTGAGGGAAAGGGGAGTGGGGAGAGGCAGCTGGAGAGCTGTCAGGTGCCAATTTACCCCAGAAAAGAAAGGATCCAGGGATAGATCCAGCAGGTTGTCAGATACCCAGCTGGCTCCCTGGGGGAAAAGGAGCCTGTGGAATAAGCAGACTCATGACAGGGAACTTAGACTGAGATTTTTTTTTAGGTTTTTTATTTTTAGTCTTTATTCTTTATTTTTTTTTCCCCTACACCTGGGTATCTTACTGTGGAGGGCGAGTGACAGGGTGAATGATGAGCACTGGCAGCCTGAGATGGTTGCTAGTAGCCTGAGAGGGAGGCCTGTTTTTTCTGTTTATTTTTTGTTTCTTTTTTATTCTTCTTTTTTCTCCTTATTTTCTTTCTTTTCATTTTCATTTTCATTTTCTCTCATACTTAGCTTTTCTTTCATTCCACCTTCTCTTGTTTGGTCTTCATTTTCTTTCTATTCTTCTCATCTTTCTGGTCTTTCATTTTTTTTTCTTTCTTGCACCTTTTTTATTCTTATTTCTTTTTATTTTTTATGATTTTTAACTATTTTTTCCCCAATTTTATGGTTCCTTTTCTATGCTTTTTAAATTACTATTATTTTTCTCTTCCTTTTTTATGGTTTTAATATATTTTCAGGGGAACGTGGACAACTACAAGGATACAGAATAAGTGGAACCAAGGGTCAAAGAGGACGCTTAACACAAAACAAAATGAAATAAATCCTTAGTGTAGAAAGAGTAGCTAACCAACTGGATAAGTCATTCAAGATAAACAAATGCCTAGACACCAGTAAAAAATTACTAGCCATACTAAGAAACAGGAAGACATGGCCCAGTCTAATGAACAAATTAAAAAGCAGGAGGAGATGCAGAACATGGAACAGCTAATCAAGGATGTCCAAATATCATGAATCAACTTAATGAAGTGAAGGAAGAAATAAAGGATATGAAGAAGACACTGGGGAAACATACAGAAAAATCTTAAACATACATGAAAAGACAACAGATCTGATGGTGATGAAAGGCACAATGCTAGAAATTAAAAATACATTGGAAGCACATAACACCACATTTGAACAGAAGAGGAAAGAATTAGTGACGTCAAAGATAGTACATCTGTAATCGCACAGATAGTAGAGAAAAAGAAAAAAAATGCAGGGATCAGGTAATTGAATGACAACACGAAACGTACAAACACACATTATAGGCATCCCAGAGGGAGAAGAGAAGGGGAAAGTGGGCAGAAGGAGTGTTGGAGGAAATAATGGCTGAAAATTTCTCAACTCTCATGAAGGACATAGGTGTACATGTCCAGGAAACGCAGCACACTCCAAACATTGTAAATCCTAACAGGCCCACTCTGACACATACTTACAGATTGTCAAACGCTCAAGACAGAATTCTGAAAGCAGCAAGAGAGAAGAGATCAATCACATTTAAGGGAAGCTCGATAAATGTACGTGCTGATTTCTCATCTGAAACCATGGGGAAACCAAGGTATGCTATAGTTAATGTGCTAAAAGAAAAAACTGCCAGTTAAGAATTCTGTATCCATCAAAGCTGGCATTCAAAGATGAAAGAGAATAAAAAATATTCACAGATAAGCAGAAATTAAGAATTTGTCAACAAGAGTCCTGCCCTTCAAGAAATACTAAAGGGAGTTCTGCATGTTGGCAGGAAAAAACAGGAGAGAGAAGGTTGGAGGAGAGTATAGAAAGGAAGACTATTAGTAAGAACAACTAAAAGAATAAAAAGAGAATAAAAACAAAATATGACATATATAAACCTAAAGAAAAAATGGTTAATGTAAGTACTGCCTTGACAGTAATAACTCTCCAATCTAAAGACAGACATTGGCAGAGTGGATAAGGAAGTATAACCCACATATATGCTGCCTACAAGAAACTCACTTTAGGCCTAGGGACGCAAGGAGGTTGCAAGTGAAAAGTTGGAAAATAACTTTTCATGCAAACAATAACAATAAAAAGGCAGGATTAGCTATACTCCTGCCAGACAAAAAAGACATTAAATGCAAAATTATTGTAAGAGACAAAGAAGGCCACTATATTTTAACAAAAGGGGTAATATATCAAGAAGAAAGAACAATCATAAATATTTATGCACCTAACCAGAATACCCCAAAATACATGAGTCAAACAATGGAAAAACTAAGTGGAGAAATAGATGCCTATACAATTATAGTAGGGGACTTTAATACACCATTATCACCATTAGAACATCTCAACAGAGGGTCAATAAAGAAACAGTGACCTCCAATAATACGTTAGAGGAACTAGACTTAATAGACATATACAGAGCATTACACCCAAGTACAGGAGGATATACATTCTTCTCGAACACAAGTGAATCAGTCCCCAGGATAGACCATATGCTAAGTCACAGAACAAATCTCAACAAGTTTAGAAAGATTGAAATTTTACAAAGTAATTTCTCTTCTGGAGGAAGCAGAATAGGCACAATGATATGGAAGTTAGCAAACTCTTAAACAACTAGTGGATCAAGGAGGAAATTGCAAAAGATACCACTAACTACCTCAAAGCAAATGAAAATGAGAACACAACAAAACTTACGGAATGCAGGTAAAGCAATGCTGAGAGGGAAATTTATAGCAATAAATGCTTATATTAAAAAAGAAAGCTAAAATCAAAGACCAAGCTACACACCTGGAGGAATTAGAAAAAGAACAATAAA
>JAQZBX010106881.1:0-10709 GCA_029593785.1 Cabassous unicinctus
GTGTAAATAAACAGCATGGTGGGGGGGATAAATAAATAAATAAATCTTTTTTTAAATTTTCCAAAGAAACCTATTTAATGATGTTTAACCCAATATTTAATACACTCTGTGAAATGCAGTATCTCACAGACACAATACAAATTCCTCATATAATTCATACCCATCTAGAAATAGTTGACATTTACTTCTCAGTGGTAAAATTTAATCTGAAAGAAATCATGTGAAGCAAGTAAGTTTTAATATGCAATATATACCAATAATGCCCCATTCATGCAGCTTTTCAAAGATACAGATATTCCACATAAGTAAATTTTCCAGATAAATGAGCTTCATAGTTGAGCTACTTCCTATCCTACTCATCCCAGTTTATTTTAAAAAGGAATTCTAGAAAGCAGGGGGAAAAAATGTAGAGAAGATGTGGAATAGGAGCAAAGGTCCACATTAAGAATGCAGAGCAATGTGGAAAACAAGACTGAAGATTAGGAAAAGAGGGAACCACAACCCTGCCCAAGGAAGACAGAGCTGCCAGCAGCCCACTCCTCACCAGCTTCCCGTGGTGGAGGCAAGGCAAGATTTTGGGGTATGGTCTTTGGTGTAAGGGGTAGAGCTGCAGATTGCCAGGCTAGAGAGGTTTAGAGAGAGAAGCTTTGAAATTAGAGGTTTCTTAGAAAATTTTGTGGCTTTTCAGTTAATGGTTATTCACCTAAAACTGAAAAATTTAAAGGAATTTGGTCTTAGAAGGCTTTGGGTTTTATTGAGAGCTCTAGGGGCTTCTGTAGTCTTTTGGAATGTATCAAGAAGGGCCCCCAGGAAAAAGAAAACAGAGAGTTCAATGGTTGGGCTTGTTCTAGGTTCCGATTTTAAAAGAAATATAAGTAAAAAGAACCTCTACACTTTCTTCTGGAATTTTAAGCCAGTTCACCAGAGTAGGAAAAAGATCATAATTTAGGACCAGAAGTCTGTCCATCTATCAGAATATTACCTGTGCTTGCCCTGGAAATTGATGAGGGTAAGGAAATCCAACACATTTCATTTTTTTCTTAGGGTCATAACATCTATAATTTTAGCTCTATATTTCCTTGACTAAAAGATATAAAGTAAAATCTACCTAATTTGAAAAACACAATGACCATTGCAAACACCCATTTCTATTTAACTGAGGCTTCTAAAGCAATGAGAAATGTTAGATTCTATACCAAGTGTCCTCTGGCTGGCTGTTTTTTACATTGTGTGGGTTTGGATTTTTTTCGGGTTTTTTGTTTGTTTGTTTTTTATCTTTGTCCTTGGTATCATTATGTCTGGTGATTCTAAGTGTTTCTAAATCTGGAAATATTCCTCTTTTGCTTCTGATGTGCTGTTTCTAACATCTTGTGATGTGAAAGTGATAAAAATAACATTTATTTAAACTATAACTCAAACAAGAATAAAGAGGAACTAAATCTCTTATGAGTCAAGTACATGCGCTTTAGTGCTCTATGCTCTATTTTGGGGAATTGAAAAGACTTTTTTCCTTATCACAGAGTTCTTGAGTATATTCATTTAAAGGTAAATGACATCCAAATTAGTCAGGTATAAATGCACTTGATAAATATTATGCCTCTCTTGATTTTGTTCTTTCTCTCATATGCCACATATACTCCATCAGCAATTTCTACCAGTTTTATCTTGAAAAATATCCAGAATACACCACTTCCACTGCTACCATTCTGGCCCAAACTACTATACTCTCTTTCCTGGATGATTGCAATTGCTCCTAACACATCTTTGAGATTCTGCCTTTAGCCTCCTTCAGTCTCTAGAGTATGGCCAAAGGGGTCCTATTAAAATGTTAAGTCAGATTATGTCCCTTCTCTGCTCAAAACCCTCCAATGGCATCCTGCCTCGCTCAAAGTAAAAAAAAACTCCTTAACATGACCTATGAGGTCCTACATAATTTCATCTCCTACGACTCTTGTTCAATCCCCGCCAATCACAAGGGCCTCTATCACTGATGGTCAAACACATCTGGAACTATTTCTCTCACACTGGCTGTTTCCTCTACCTGGATGCACTTCCCCAGTTATCCACACGGCCTTCCCCCTCACTTCCTCCAGGTCTTTTTCCAGATATCCTCTTCCCATTGAGACCTTCCACAGCCACCTTCCCGAAAATTTCAATCCTCATACCCAACAACACTTATCCTCTTTTCTTATATTTTTCTCCTTGGCACTTTTCACACTATAAATTTTACTTATTTACTTTGTTATCTGTTTCCTCCTCTCGTATGGGAGCTCCATGAGGGATTTTTGTCTGTTTTGTTCACTTTCGTATCTCCTGAGCCTAGTTTATGGTGATCCTTTGATAAATGCTCTTTAACTAACACAGCAGTTACGTGACTTGCACAGGACATGTCTCCTGACTTGCATTCCAGTGATCTATACCCCTCCCGTGGGCAGGGGCAAAAGCCAAATACCACTTACACTGTAAAACTGGCTCTGATGACATCGTTCAAGGTCAATGTGTGTGAAGAGCTGAAGTCATTCCGTGCTGGCTTATGATCAACTCTATGACACTTCCAAAATTCCTTCTAAGGTGGGCATTCTGTGGTTATCACCTGGCAGGTAATAATCCTGGAGAGAAACAATTCCGTTTTAGCTGAGTCTGTTTTGGCTAAAGCAGTTTCTAGAAGTTATACACCAACATTTTAACATACAAAACAACAGGTTGTTTTATCCAGCTGACAAGAGCTGCTATATACATTACACATTTCTGCCACAAACTTCCTTGTTTGTGAAGGATCAATGCCAAATATGTTCACTAAGAGGGTTTCCAGGTTTGTGACTTTGAAATCCATGAATGCAAAGAAAGGTAGAGAGGCGGGAAATAAGCTTAACCTGACTCCAGTAAAAAGTTTTCTATTTGAGAAGTTGCTGTGAAATATACAGCCTTCTTTCATGGAAGGCATTTAACTTATACTTTTTTAAATGTCTGTCAAACATTTGCATCAAACATGGCAAGGGATTAATTTGAATGTTATGTAAAATATTTTATAACGTATGCTCGATATATAGAGAACACAAACAAATTGATAAGAAAATCAATTTTCCTGGGCCTAATAAGCAAAACAAGAATAGTTTATAAGTAGGTGAAATATAATTAAGAAATAAGCAAGTGAGGAAAATATTTAGCCTTTATAATGAGCAAAGAAATATAAGTTAAACAATAAAATACTGCATTAAACCTGCCAAATTAGAAAAAAAATTTTTTTTTTTAATTAGACTAACTAATCCTGGCAAGGCTGTGGTAAAACTGATACACATAAATTTTTGGTAGTGCATAAACTGGGACAATTCAACAATACTTATCAAAAGTCATAAAAATATGCAGACCTTTTAATGAGAAATAATATTCATGGTAAATTATATAATAAAATAATTCAAAATATATAAATATTTTTATAATCTTTACTAATTAAAATACTCATGGTGAAAAATTAGAAACAACCAAAAGTTCAAAAAAATAAGAGTTTGGAACATTAACTTGAGAAGTTATTACCCAGACAATAAAAATATAAAATGTATCCCACTAGCTACATATTTATGATATAACGGTTAAGTAAATAAAATCCAATACCAAATTTTACTTACACCACAATCATAACAATGCAAAATATTAATTTGACATGAATATATGCTGTAAAAGAAAGCAAGGAAAAAAATGAAAACACTTGGTGGGATAGTAAGATCCGGTATAATTTGTCTTTCTTTTATATTTATATCATTTGCATCATTAATATTATGTTGTTTTTCTGATTCTTTTTCTTAATTATGAAATAAATATAAACTAATAAAAAACCAATATCTTCTACTATAGTCTGCAGTTTTCAATGAGCTTTGCCTGTCCTATTAGTAGGCAGAAATAATTTGAATTTGACTCCTATGCTATAGGAGTATGTGGTAATAATATATCATTAGATTTTATTACCCATTTTTGGTCAGAATTAAAAGTCAAGTATAAGCATTATCCCATACCAGCATGATAATGGGCTCTACAAATCACTCTAAGTGATAAAGTCAATGTGGCCTAGTGGTCAAGAGCATAGTTTTTGGGTTTGAGTCCCAACTGTGTTACTTACAACTCTGCAGGACATTAGTCCACCCTAAAGCAGTGTTTCACAGTGCTTATCTCATAAGATGGTTTGTAGAGGTGAAATAAGGTAGTAAATGTAAAGCAGAGCAGCTGGCACATGGTAAGGGATCAGCAAAAATAAGCTAATTTAATTACATACAGTAGAGTTTGGTGTAGGATTCCATGAATACTATCGGCCTTTGTTTCCTTCTGGTAGAACTTAATGCATGACATTTCATGAGACTCCTTCCCTGGAATACTTAAAAGACTGGTAATAGTTATCTATCAATCAACAACTTGTGATTGAGCAGCTCATCAAGTCTTATCCTTCCTTCAAGGCCCAGTTTGAATCTGTTCTCAATGCCCCAAATGATTTTTTCAACTTCAGAATTTTTATAGCATTCTTCCTACAGCAGAGTTTCTCAACTTCAGCATTATTGACATTTGGAGTGGGATAATTTTTTGCTGTAGGAGACTACCCTGCGCATTAGAATATTTAGCAGCATCTCTACCCACTAGATACCAGTAGCTAATCCTCCCCCCAAACTGTAATAATTGGGCAAAAATATGACCCAATATTTCCAATAATTCCCAAGGGGGGCAAAATAGTCCCTGATTAAGAATCATTGGGAGCAGATGTAGCCCAAGCAGTTGAGCACCTGTTTCCCACATAGGAAGTCCTGGGTTGGGTCCCCAGTGCTTCCTAAAAAACAAACAAACAAAAACAACAACAATAGCAGCAGCAGCAGCAAAAAAGAACAACAAGCAAACAAAAGAAAAAAAAAAACCACCTCAGGGGTGTCAATGTGACTCAGTCATTGAGAGTCAGCTTCCCACATGCAAGGCCCCAGATTCAAACCCCACCTCATACCTCAAAAAAAAAAAAAGAAAGAAAGAAAAGAAGAAAGAATCATTGCTCTGCAGCATTCTTATTTTGGCAGTTAATCCATGTGGGATTATGCCTCTTTATAGTACATGTGCTTTTCAATTGAATTACCATTAATTTCTACTATGGTTCATTAACTCTTTGTATGTTTCTCTCTTCTTTGTGTAAATATCTGATAAACTCCCTACATACAAGTATATTATTTTTTACTCCTTTATATCTGTCAATGATTGATTGGTCCACATCATTTGCTATTGAGTAATTGATTTATTTTGGCATAGTGAATAAGAGCAAGGGCTCCGGAGCCAGATGTCTGAGTCTAAATTCCGGTTCCACCACTTTCTGACTGCATCACCACAAGAAATTTACTTCACTTCTCTATAGCTCAGTTGTATAAAATAACAGTACCTTTTTCATAAAGTTTTTGGTAAGATTAAATAAACTCATTTTGTAAAACACTCAAACTAGTGCCTGCCCACAGTAAGTACTGTCACAGTAAATACATCATAATTAGTCATGAACTTTTGTTTGGGTGATTTCTGCCCCACATCTTACATATGGTTGAAAAGAAATGAAAACCATATCCAAAAAATTAGAAGACCACACACAGAGTAAAATGTTAAAGACCTACAAACAGCAAGTTGTCACAATGTAGTGCATGAATGATTGCCAAATGACTGTTACAAATATTTGAAATTCAGAGAAGGAATTCAGTGCAGTGGAATAGTGAGGGAAAGAGTCATGGAGATGCAAACATTTGAGTTGGACTTTTAAAAAGAAGTGGTGAAGAAGTGAGGAAAGAGTCTAGGCAGAGAGAAAGACTCAAGCAAAACCCTGGGAAGGGGAAGACCATGGCATATTCTGGGGAAAGTGAGTAAACAAGACTGGCTGGCATAAAAGGTTGAAAAGGACAAAGTACCAAAAGAAAGTAAAAATCAAAGTCCAGGTTTTGTAACATGGACTCTACCCACCTATAAATAATCAAAAACATCCCTACACTTTATACAGTGTTGTTAGGGTTGCCTTTGTTGGCTGGAAGAAGCACAGCTAATGTCCATATCCAATTTGAAGCAGATTTTCAACCTACATGTATCTTTATTTCAACAACAATGATAATAACTCATGTTCATTGAACATATTCTATATACCAGATAGTGTGTTGTAACTTTATATTCATTATCATATTTAAAACAAATTTAATTAATGCTGACCCATGGTAGGTCATACTTCACAGACGAAAATGCTATCACTTGGATAGGTTGAGGAGCTTGCCCAGTGTCACACAATCTGTCACACAGTGTCAGAAAGAGGATTTAAGCAACTGTGCTCTCGGCCATTATACTACCATCCTCCTCACGTTCTCCTTGGATCTTCTTTCTCTAGATTTTTCTTTATAACTTTTTCTGTGATATGTGAACCCCCTGTGACTCAGGTTTTCTATTAGCCTGCGTTTCTTTTATTTTTTCCATACTCTGGACATGAGTTTTTTGTTTTGTTTTGTGTCTGATTGGTGCTCTGGTTGTTCTTAATGCAGGAACAGTCCTTATCAACATAACATGATATCCATCAGCTTCGGAAACTTCCTTAATACTCATAAACACTATCAGACACCCATTTCCAGATCTCTCGGTAATTAAAACTCTTTTCACAGATATATATATTAGGATTATAATTACTAACTTTGCCAGTAGTATACAACACATAAACCAAGGTTGAAAACTGATTATTGGATGCAAACTGAAACCCACTTCAACTGATTACAGCCATCATTATTACTATATTAATGCATGGTGTCTCACATAAAATAGGACATAAAACTAGAAAGGTTAATTGAAATGCTAATTTGATTGCCTGGTTAAAGACTGTGAACTTTGCATTATAGCCTTAGAGATCCTTAAAAAGTTTTTGAATGGGACAGTGAAATGCTGAAACTAATACTTTAGGAAGATAAATTTAGTGTTGGTATGCAGGATACCAGAAAGGAAAGAAACTGACAGGATAAACATCTAAAAGATCCAGGATTGACTTTAGAAAAGGGAAGTTGCTTTTTTACACTATATTGGCTGTCTGGGATAAGAGCAAGCGAGAACAAACGAATCCTGCCCAAACATTATGATTTAAAAAAGAAAATAGAACTGAAAAAATAAAAAAAATAAACAAACAAAAAAAGCCATTAAGATTAGCATGTCACAATTATGTTCTTAAACCACTAAAGACACACACACCTTACCACTTCCTATTTTAGTAGTCAACTGGGAATCTCAACCTCATGGATTCATCACTAACTTCCACGCAGAGAATATGCCTTCCTTTGGGCCCCTCCTCTATCATTCTGGGTCTTCAAGAACCTAACTATCAGCACCCCTACTCTTACAACACACACAATCACTCACACACATACACACACACAGAGTGTCTTTGTGGTCTCATGTTTCATGTAATTTATCCCACAATAAAAGGCAATCAACAATCCATTTATTGAGCACCAACTGTATGTCAGCTGCTGCACCTACATTATCTCATTTAATCTTCAAAATAAGCCTATGGTAGTAAATGATTCTTTATATGTTACAGAGAAAGAAAACTGGGCTCAAAGAGATTAAATGATTTAATTAAGCACGAGAGCTGTTATAAAAAGAGAGAAAGAGCAAGGGAGAAGCCAAAAATAATATTTTTCTTATCAATAATATTTTACTGTATACAAAGCACGTTCACACTCTTTACTTTTATTCCAAAGATAATCTGTCATCAGTGGGAAATGGAATTTTTCAAAGACAACTTCTTAGATAACATCATTTGAAGCTGTTAGATCTACACTTGAATACGGACCCATCTTTCCCCCCAAATACCAGCATCCTCAATGTTGCCTGTAATTGGCAAGATCCTTACTTCCCTGAAGAGTGAACTGACTCATCCCTTCTTCAGAAACAAATCTTAAAAGCTTATTCCTGGGAAGCAGATGTAGCTAGTGTTTTGTGCCTGATTCCCATGTATGACGTCCTGGGTTCAATCCCTGATACCTCCTAAAAAAAAAAAAAAAACAGCTTATTCTTGCCATATCTAAAATCACACCTTTGGAAAGGTAGGGCAGAGAAATAACAAAAGCAGCTCATGCTCAGTCCACATCCAAGATATTTTTATGTTCATGGAGAAAAACCCATTCATTTGACATTAGCCTTTTAAGTGACCCAAATATAACTTGAAAATCTGACTTAATATTAAATATTGGAAATGGGCCTATCTAAAGAGAGAACTGAGAGGTGCACCCATTAATTTGATTGGTTCATGGAGAATGTTCTGATTTGTACCCCTCTCCCACAAGGAGCACACAAGGTTTACCCTAGGTGAACTTCTCAGAGGGTCCTATTGAAATTTCTGACAAAAGCTTGGCTATTTCTAATCTATTATCTCCAGTATGATAATATCAAAGAAAGACTGAGGGGGAAAAAAATCACAACACATTGATTATCCAGCTAACATTTCATCCTGTCTTTTAAACCCATTGAAGTGTTCCTTTCTAGACTGGGGTAGAGGATGGGGGAAGAGGAGGTTACTTTTACCACAGAAAGACATGAGGGTGAAAAATTTGTGAATGTTGGCCATGGGTCACTAACTTTATCTGCAAATTAAAACTCACACAAAATGGATAATAGCTTGTTTTCCTCCTATTTAACATATATTTCTCCCCTGCTTACCAAAATGATTGTCTTTATAGCCTATGTCCATTATTCCTTGACTGTCTTCCCTGCAACTGAGTTCTCTGAATAAACATAGGGGCTGCGTTACAATTAAAAATAATGAGACTTTACCAGGCAAATGTCCTCACATGCAATAATAAGGTGTGGGCTAATTGCAGGAGCAGAAGTTTTTTTTCTTTTTTGCTTCACTTTGATTGGTGGTTTGGCACTTTAAATAAAGGTGTCAGATCTTCTCTGAATAAGACATACAGAGCGAGTCTCAGGCACAGTCCAGAAAAAGAGTTAAACCTTCTTTACTAAGTACTATCTTGGTTGGTCTCACCAGGCCCTGAGAGCCCAGTGCACGTCAGCATTGAAGGTAAAATGTGATTTTATGATTTACATGTGCTTCCTATAAGTTCTTTTTTCCTATCTCCAGGCACCTTTTATAAAAAGGATTTATCTTCATTTATCACCTGAAGTTGAATAATAGCTTATTGTAAACCAGGAGCACGTTCTAGAGTAGATGTGGCTAACACTCATTTGGCTCGGCAGAAAAGACTTACTAACAGACTTTTTGTTTTGACTGTGATTATTAATGACAGTACTTGAGTTAGAAAATTATTAGAAGGGAAGCGGGTGTGGCTTGGTGGATGGGGCCGCCATTTGCCATATGGGAGGCCCGGGTTCGTGTCCTGAGGCCTCCTTGTGAGGGCACGCCGGCCTGGGCAGTGCGGTGGGCTGATGCAGCAAGACCTCACGGCAAGGGAGAGATAAGCAGACACAGAGAGGACACCCAGCGAATGGGGGCGATAAATAAAATAAAATAAATAAATCTTTAAAAAAAAAAAAAAAAGAAAATTATTAGAAGACAAGCAAATCTCCTGGCTAGGCAGATCTCCAAAGATGTAAGAGTAAAGAGCTTTTTGAACTCATAGAATAAATTGAAGGAGTTAAGCCATTTTGGAAATGTGAGGAAAACTCCATTTTGAGATGTATTTTCCACTAGTATCAAAGGAAATTAAAATATTCAATTCATTCTTCTTGAAAAAAAATGAATTTTGGCATGGCTATCTGAATAACCCAAATATAGAATAATATAACCTATATACCTACAAATAAAGGTTTGCTGTGAAATGATTTTTGTTTGTATTACATAATGCATTTCAAAATTTGCTCTGGAAGATAAAGTATAAACTCCTGTGAATGATATTCAATAGAAATATTTCATTTAGTGAATGGATTTAAAAATTCATAATTCATTTTACCTAATGAAACACAGTATCTAAAGAATATGCATGGAGGTTGTTCCTACACATTCATTTAGGCCATAGCTACATAAACAGAGTGCTTAGCTGATTTTTTTATTTCTTGTCAATTCAGTTCAAAAACTGATATATTCAACAATAAAAATTCAAATCAGTTGTTTAACAATTCTTAGATTTTTTTAACCTGGTTATTTTGGAAAAGGAGATAGGCTCATTTAAAATATTGTCTTTTAACTATTCTGAAACAAAAAATCATCTGATTATAATTCTCCAATACAACTCTGTTTTAGATCCCACTTTTCAACATGAAGGACCTGATATCGATGCTGTGCCTCTTGGGAATGAGTTTTGCAGTGCCGGTAAGTCAGAGTCTTCTAGAGTGTGCCCTAGGAGAAGCTCCTGCTTCTAGGACACCCAACAATACTGAAGGGAAGTTGACTGAGAGTCTGTGCACAGACTCATTTGAATCAATTCAGTAGCTAGTTCCTAGTGAGTCGAAAGTCACTTCATGACTACTTGAGTGCCCAGACTTTATCTCTTACCCTCAGAGAGCAAAAAGTCAAACCCAAACACAAAATTGTTATATTCAAAAAGATATTTTTAATTGCCCAAAGACCATTTCTGGCCGTTTCTGAGCCTTACTCCAATCATTCAAATTTAAAAGACATGTAGGGAAGCGGGTGTGGCTCAGTGGATAGAGCCCCCGTTTACCATATGGGAGGCCTGGGTTCGCATCCCGAGGCCTCCTTGTGAGGGCACGCCGGCCTGAGC
>JAQZBX010106882.1:0-10710 GCA_029593785.1 Cabassous unicinctus
TCAGAAACTTAGTACCAAACATCCCCTGCAATCTGTCCTGTTATATTAGATAGTCTTCTAGACTCAAAAACCCCTAGATTCTATCCTTATCACCGTTTTCATGTATGATTACAAGAAATTTAAAAAGGGATACCCCTGCTCAGTGCAAGGATTTAAGGATACTCTGAACTTTCATCTCCCAGAGGGATAGAATTATTAAGTATGGCCAACGGGCAGCCAATGCAGTTCATTCCATTCTCTCTGAGAATGCATCTGTGACCAAGGGGGTCAGAGAGCCAACTTTCATAGGTTATCACTGTGGATTATTCCTGTGGTTGGGAAGAGGTCCTAGCGGACGGGACGCATAATGTATAGTAATGGGAGTATTGGTCCATGAGCCAATCAGAGGTTATGTAACAATCTTAATATTTGTCTCACTGAGTTAAAGGGAGGATTGATCATGATACAAGTAAAAATATCTAGGTCTCTCAAAATCTGTTATTCTACTGTTGATGCCCTGCGGATAAACACATGCAGATTAGATAATTTCTATAAAATATTTAAAAATGTGATCTGCATTTCAGAACAAGAGCTTTGGAATATAATAACCTGCAGCTCCTTTGACTAGCTCCCCTACAAATTTGGACAATTTTCTCAGATTCTTTATGCCTAATTTCCTTTATATGTAGAAAAGGGATGAGAAGAAAACTATTTTATAGGACTGCCGTGGTGTGATATGAGATTGTATATGCAATGCTTAGAATGCAGTCTGGTTTAGAGTATACTCATTTTTTCTGTTGCCTCCTTCTTTACAGGTAATAAGCGGTCAAGTTGTGACTGACCCAGGTTCCGGCAAGGATGGTTGGAATTCATATAATTATTGAATCTTCTTTCATATTATTAGGATTCTGGACAAATGAAGAAATTAGAAGAATATGAAAACTAACTTTTGAAGTATTCAATAAATTCACAGGTCTTTATAATGCTGAAATCTGTTATGCACATTTGATCTCTCCATTAAAAAATTTGACAGTGAAGTTGAGATTCTCTGGAAAGGGTGTAGGAGATAAAGGAAATGTGAATATCATGAGAACTACCTCTGGATAGTTTAAGAGCTTTGGTTCTATCACAAAGTCAGACAGGCTTTATTCCTCAGATGGATCAAATGTACAGCAGCTGAACAAGACAGAGCGGTTAGAGAAAAAAAGAACATCTCCTAACTTCTTTTTCTAACTTTGGCCCCCATCCTGATGACCTGCCTAAGCACAATATTGGCAGCTTTGTTTTGAAACTTTTTATGTCTGCAGTGCAGAGGAAAGTCTAAGGAGAAATTTAGATTTGGGCACAGGGACATCTTCTATATGAATGGGCTATGCTAATATCCTAGAAGACTATATCAAAGAAATGAACCTGCATTTTATTTGAAATTTGTCTTCTTGCTAATATATTACAATATAAGTGTCAATTAGCTTACTAGGATCTATAAAACTATAATACAGGGTTATTGGGAGAAATGCCAAAATATAACTTGAAATCATCAAATTAGTGTGTTTTCCATAGGAAATACTTGGAAAATATTTTCCAAATTAAATTGAGAAACATGTTTGCATGGCAGACATATGCACTAATATAACACTCTTGGTTTTCATTTGTGTAATCCTTTGTCATCTTGGGAAATTAATTTCCTTGTACTTCAGTGTCCTATTTTCAGGTAGAGGTTGCAAAAGATATGGTTGTATGGGGGAAGAAGATAAGAATGGCATCATTCTTCATGTCAAAACCAAAGCAAGTAAGGAAACAGTAGAACCAAGAGAAAGAAAAATTTCTGAAAGAAAAACTTGTCTAGGAATAATACATACAAAGCAAGAAGATCTTTCAAAAACAAACACAAAATAAATATTTTAATGCATGAAAAACTAAAAGAATTCATCATCAGAAGATGTGTAGTACAAGATATATTAAAGGAAGTCCTTCAGGCAGAAAAATAGTGAATAGTTATTGTAGATGGAAATATGCATCTATACAAAGGAATGAAGATAATCAAAAATGGTAACTACATGAATACATATATAAAATTTTTCTCATATTACTTGTCTATTTAAAATATTACCTGTTAAATCATAAATAAAAATGTCCTGAAAACCCTGTGTGAATGTGATCTTTTTTGCATGACCTTTTTTTAATAATTGACTGAGAAAATTTAGGAGGCTGGAGATCCAGCAGTTCTCACCTCAGCTGGATAATTTAAAAAGCATGAATATAAAACTCTTTTATCACTTGAGTGCCTAGGACTCAGTATATCATAATAAATTTGGAGGATTTGAGCCTTTTCTTCCACCTTGCACATGAAAACCATCAGGCATAGAGCAAGGGAATATGTTTATATGTAGAAGTCAGTAAGAAAATCACACTCAGCCAGGTACCCTTGTCAAAATATACCTAGAAGATGCAGAGAGAAACTCTGCAGAGAAGAGGGCTCCACTTCCATTTCCCCTCCCTCAGCCTCTGATGTTGTCTTGATTCTCATTTTGGGTGGTGTATTTCACATGGCAATTTGTATTCAGGATGTTCCTATACTTAAGGAGATGATGATGGGTGGTGTAGTCATCTTTAAACCCACAGAAAATGCACCATTAGAAAACATCTTTGATCAAGAAATGAGTGTTCTTGGGAATCCAGTGAAACACTTAATTGCTTAAGTTGGACATGGTTTTAGTCAAACTGATTCCTTAGTTTTAGTTCTGTCTCTGTAAGAGGATGTCAGCAGAGACAAATGATACTAACACTAGTGAGAATTTTCTGGCAATGACACAAAATAACTCTAACAACTGCAACTCTATTTTTAAATCTAGATCTAACTCTAGCTCTAACTGTGAAGTTCTATCAGTATCTCTAACTATAGCTCTAAATGTAACCTAAACTTAACTTTCATTATCACACAGACAAGATATGATCTGGATTTGTAATCCCCTCTCCTTTTCTTTTACTTCTTGGGTTTAACAGAACCTGTAAACATTTTTGGGGTGCTATGGTGAGGGGCACTAGGAGGATTATTTCTGAGGAGAAAGAAAGGAGTTGTATGTCAAAATCATGTTGATCTATTAAAATTATTTGGAAGCCCTGCACATGTTCTACATATGGGACTAGAAGGCATAAAGGTAAAAAGGGTTTATAAAGACATTTATGGATGTAGAGGTGTGAGGATGAGAGTATGATGCGTGTTGGTCTCTCTTTTCCTGACAAGTAAGATGAGTAGTCTCCTTTTGAGATGAAAGGACAGTTTGTAGATATGGACTACAGGTAATTGACACTAAATTGGAGTACATGCTGAGAAGAATGTGTAGGAGTGGGAACTGTCTAGAACAGTCAAAAAATTGCTAAAGAGGCTTTGAAAACCAAGTTCATATTGGAGTTCATAATTGTCACCACTCCCTTTCTATGACTGTATAGCTTTTTTTCAGCATTGGCCTTTATATTTGTAAGGGAGAAAGATGATATCTAAATTTATGGTTTAAATACGTCATTTGGGTAGTGTGTTACACTGAAACAGTGAGAAGCACTCATTCAATTTGGTTTTGTAAGGATTGCTATTTATCCATTCTACCCTATTTGAGACTCAAGATAATGCAAAATCTGTGCTAATCTGTTATCTTATTAATAATTACAGGTTTTTGTAAAGGTGAGTTTAGTCAATGCATTAGTCAGAATAAGGTACATTTTCTGTCATAAAATATAAATCATGAACTATCCTTGACTGATCACATTCAATTTTATTTCCTGATCAAGTAAAATCCTCTGTAAGGCAGTTATCTACCATGTAGATACTCAGTAATCCAGGTTACTATATTGCATTTGTGTAGTCCTTCCATTTTAATTCATCTGTCCATGCTTGGTTAAGCATGATAAAATATAGTTGGATAGTAGCACATTGTCTCCTCAACAGTTCACACTTAGTGTGGCACCCATCACTTCTGTGAACAAGGCACATGGTCTTACTTAAATATGAGAGAGCTGAAAATATAATTGGAACACATAGATATTTGGTGATGAACAATGGGAGAGCCACCATTGGAAAAAAAAAAGCTGATTTCTCATTTGGAATGAATACATTACTTTGCTGTTGAATATTATAATGCATAGTTAATTTTAATAAGATTTAGCCTGGCTATGGAATAATATGTGTTAATTCAGTGCCTAAGAAATCTCAGTAGTCACTAAGCTCAGCAGACTACTGCCCTGGCTTTGAGCTGGATCTTCTTCTTTTACGTGGACAATTTCTCTTAGAGTTGCAATGTGCCTACATCTCAAAGGACTTCGCATTTCATTGGTTTACAACTGATAGACAATTTTCTATTAAAATTTCAAAGTGCAGACTCTCGTCTTGAATACTCAGATATGATACACCCTGTCTATCATACCAGCTACTTTTATTCTTTTACAAGGTACTTCTGATCCTATTAAGAAAGGCACAAATCCATCCAATAAAAGTAATTTTGGAGGTGGAGAGCTATGTAAGCTGTTTTTGAAAGAAAAAATGCTCCATATATATCATCTATATGGGTATATCATGTACAAGTTTGTTCTATGGCTGTACCTGGAATGATTATGTATCCCTCCTTGGTTTTAGCCAGAGAAAATAAATGAATCTTGGAAAAACTCTCCCATATTACTATGTAAATGATACTTCCTTAAGTCATGCAACACAGCAACATTAATTTTGGGATGAGCCCTGCTTTAGGACTTTCTTTAATGACCATATCTATTCATTTATGGTTATTCATATCTCTCTAAATAATAAGTCCATCATGACTTTAGCAGTTGGCATTAGGACCATGAATTTTCAACAAAATAGTTTATCCATCATTCTTGGTGTTTAAATATTTAAGTACTTTGTCTATTTCTTATGAAATATATACCTAGATGCTCGCAAAGCATTGTTTCACTGATTAGTAAACCATGGATTTTTCAAACATTATGACAATTTTATGTCAATTAGAATGTCTCTTTTAAAAATAATTTTTAAATGCAAGGAAGTTTCTATTTGGAAGTGACTTAGTCATTATTTCATCAAGTAATAATATTTAAGAAAGAGGAAATATTAAACATTCCAGAAAGCAAAAGGATATAATATACTTAAACCTACACATTCTGATTGCAATACTATCATCTGTATTAGCCACACTTGTTGACATATGAAAAAATTTTCTTTCATCTTGTTCATTCACATTAATTGTTAGCCAAGGTCACTTTTTGTCTCCAGAGCTTTACTATAACATTTTTTATCTCTTCATTTCTTAGGCTGAGACTAAAGTGTTTGACATGGGTGTTACTGTGGTATAATATAAAGCCACCACTTTATCAATGGAGAATGTGCTCATGGACCATGTACATAAATATACAGGGCACAAAGGGTAAGATGACTACAGTAATATGGGAGGCACAGATGGAGAGAGCCTTTTATTGTTCTTCAGCACTGTGAGTTATGAGGCAGCAAAGAAAAAATGCATAGGAAGTGATGAGAATAGAAAAACTGAGCATACACCGAAGCCCACTGTTGGAAAAAACAGAGACCAAGGATGTGTGTGTGTCAATGTGGGAGAACTTCAGCAGAGGGTAAAGATCTCAAATGAAATGGTCATGGACACTGGGGACACAAAAGGCTAACCACACAATGAAAATGATTTGATTCAGGCCAAGAAGAAACACTCCAGCCCAGGACTGGGCCACCAAAAGGACACAAACCCACCAACTCATTGTGATCATGCAGTGCAGGGCCCTGCAGATGGCCATATAGCAGTCATAGGCCATCCCCGTGAGCAGGATGATCTCAACTCCCACAAAAAAATGTTCCACAATGAGCGTAGTCCTGTACCCACTGAAGGAGATGGTTTTATTCTAAGTGAAACAAATACCAAAAGTCAATAGTAGATGAGGAACAGAGATCTATGAAAGATAAGAAAAACAAAATATAATTACATGGGGCATCTCAGGGCTGGGCTGGAGGTGATTGTCATGACAATGAGTAGGGTGCCTGCCAGGGTGAGAAAGTAGGTAAATGTAAATACAAGAATCAAAAATTTCTGGAGGTCTCAATTCTTTATCAGACTGAGCAGATTGAAATCTGTCATGTTCTTCATGCCTTCATGCATCCAATTTGATACTTGGATAAAAAATTTATCTGCAAATAGCACAAGGATTGCAAAGGTGATTGATAAATTTTTGGTTAAGCAAATGATATATCTGTCATGATTATGTTTCATGTTAGACTAATGGAAACTCCCAGGTAAATAAATCTCAGCCTAAAAGATGGTCCATTTTATTAGTCACATATTGAATTCATAGACCTCTTCTGCACACACACACACACACACACACACACACACACAGAGTATGTTTTTACGACTGTTGTAATGCCAGGCACATCTCTTCCAATGTACATCAATGGAGCCTTGCCAATCACTTCCATGATATTTTCTTCCACAGGAAAAAGGAATAAAAACAAGCTTGTACAGAGGAGCAGAGACTTAAAATATCAGTGTCTAATACATGTTATTTCGTTCTCATTACACCAGCTGATAAGGCTAAGCTGCATATTTAGTTATCCTTATTAATTTTACCTTGTTTCAGAGTGAATAGGAAACATCATGTGATTTCAGTGTGAAATTAAGGATGATGTAGTTATTTTAGAATCACCAGAAATGAATAAATATTTGAGCTGCAGTATGATAGAAACTAACTGGTTTGTCATCCCATGCTACATTAAAACAGAAGTGCATGAGAAAAAACAGATTCTTTATGGAAAATCTCTAGAGAAATAATATCCTCTAGAAAATAAAAACAAACAGCATGATTGAATGTATATACAACCAAAATATTTGAAACTCCTGAATTCACTATTATATAACTTCAGTTATATTTATATTTCAAGGGTATTTTAAAAATCAGTACTCATTTTGAGTAATATTATGAAATACTCCATGAATATGTTCTGAAACCAGATACTTTAAGGAAAAAAAGAAGCCTAATTTATTGGACAGAGCGTCTTCCTTGCAAGAGACACTATTCAAGAGAATAAACTAAATAAGGAGGACCATAAATGAACTGACCTAATGAAGCTAAATAAAACCTACCAGTTGTATTAGGATAAAGTTTCAATGCAGAAATAAACATATCAAAAAGTAGAAAAATATTGAATTTGATGTATAAATTCAAAAACTTATTGATATTTTTAAAATACTATTTAAAAAGATGAACACAGATAAGCTAGGTATCAATTATGGTCAATTCCTAAACAGATACCAAGTTAAAGAATATTGAAAAGAATATTATGCCAATCATACTTAGAGTAATAAAAGTTTTTCAAAAGTTAATAAGTATTTGTCAAAGCAGTGTAAGCCTTTTCTGCATATTATCACCAAATGTGGAAAAAAGTCATAAGAAAAAATAAGACATATGTATTGAAACCTTATTAAAAAACATAAGCCTGTTGAAAAATAGAAAACAATGAGATAAATATGTATCTGATGTCCAAAAGGAGAAGGGATTGTTAAGCAAAAACATATGAAACATAGGACAAATATAGCTTCAACTATATAAAGACATGGAACACACTTGAAAATAATTGCAAGAAGTATGACAAACAACTATTTCTATAAAATTAGCATTTACAAAAAACAGAAAGAATTCTGCTCACAACATTTATTATTTTTTAAAAAGCAAATATAATGACAATACACTTTCAGGGGAAAAATGAGATATCAAAATATATATATATATTTTTTAGACCAGTAAAAAGAATTTATTTTGGAAATGGGGGAAAGAACAGAGCTTGCTCAGAAATGGGAAAGAAAGATGAAAATACACACCAAAATTTGTTACAGACTCCTGTAGGCAGAGAATGCATTTTATTTCTTAAAATATCAAAAAGCACAACTTAAAATGTACAATATTTTTAACTGGAAAATTAGCAAGGAGCATGAGAGATATATTATTCAGTACTTGTAAGCATATTTTGCTTTAAAAATATTCTGCAAATGAATCTCAACTATGTAATAAGAACTTCATAATTGGTCATGTCCCTAGGTCTAATATTTCTTACTCTAAGGAATCTATTCTAGATTAAAAAGGAATGGGCAAAAAATTCTGCAAGCAATTTCTATTTTACAATATTTTTTATGAGTGAAAAAGTGAAGAAAACTGAAAGGTCTATCTAAAAGGTATCCAAATTGGTAAGGAAGAAGTAAAACTTTCATTATTTGCAGATGACATGATACTAAATTTAGAAAGTCCAGAAAATTCTACAACAAAGTTTGTAGAGCTGATAAATGAGTTCAGTAAAGTTGCAGGTTATAAGATTAACACAAAAAAATCAATAGCACTTCTGTGCACAAATAATGAGAAATCTGAAGAGGCAATCGAGAAAAAAAATTCCATTTACAATAGAACTATAAGAATCAAATATCTAGAGAGAAATTTAACTAAGAACGTAAAGTACTTGTGCACAGAAAACTATGCAACACTTTTAAAGGTAATCAAAGAAGAACTAAATAAGTAGAAGAATATTCCATGTTCATGGATTGGAGGATTAAAAATCATTAAGATGTCTATGGTACCCAAATTGATTTACAGATTTAATGGAATCTAAATAAAAGTTCCAACAGCAATTTTTTTTTTTTTTACTGAATTGGAAAAGACAATTATCAACCTTATTTGGAAGGGCAAGGGGCCCACAATAGACAAAAAATCTTGAAGAAGAAAAAAAAAGGAGGATTCATGCTACCTGATTTTAAAGCATACTACAAAGTTACAGTGGTCAAAACTGCATGGTATTGGCACAAGGATAGACATATTGACCAATGGAACCAAATTGAGAGTTCAGATATAGACCTGCGCATATACAGCCAATTATACTCAAATAGGCCACCAAGCCCACTCAACTTAGACACAATAGTCTCTTCAACAAATGGCGCTTGGAGAACTGGATATCCACAATGAAAGTAATGAAAGATAAACACTGTCTCATGCCCCATATAAATATTTACTCAAGGTGGATCAAAGACCTAATATAAGAGCCAAGGCCATAAAGCTCCTGGAAGATAATGAAGGGTGGCATCTAAGAGATCTTTAATAGAAAATGGTTTTACAAATTTTATACCCAAAGCATGAGCAATGAAAGAAAGAAATAAAAAGAATTTCTTCAAAGTGAAAAAAACATTTGTGCTTCAAAGGAGTTTATCAAGAAAGTGAAAAGCAGCCTACTCAATGGGAGAAAATATTTGTGAACCACTTAACAGAAAGAGGTCTAATATTCAGCATATATAAAGAAATATTACATCTCAAAAATAAAAAGACAAACAATCCATTTTAAAAATGGGCTTGAAATTTGCATAGACATTTTTCCAAAGTGGAAATACAAATGTCTATAAAAGTACACGTAAACGTGCTTAACATCACTAGCTATTAGAGAAATGCAAGTCAAAACAATGAGATAGCACTTGACACCTATTAGATTGACTACTATTGAAAAAACAGAGAACTGCAAGTGTTGGAGAGGATGTGTAAGAATAGGAACACTCATCCTCTGCTAGTGAGAATGTAGAATGGTGCATCCACTGTGGAGGATGGTGTGGCAGTTCCTCAGGAAGCTAAGTATTGAATTGCCATATGATCCGGCAGTTCCACTACTATGAATATACACAGAAGAATTGAAAGCAGGGACACAAACAGACATATTCACAGCAATGTTCAACACAGCATTATTTACAATTGCCAAAATTTGGAAACAATCTAAGTGTTCATCAAGAAATGAATGGATAAAGAAAATATGATATGTTCAGATGATGGAGTATTACTCAGCTCTAAGAAGAAATGAAGTATTCACCCCTGTGACAACATGGATGAATCTTGAAGACCTTATATTGAGTGAAGTAAGCCATTTACTAAAGGACAAATATTGAAATATTATATTATCTCCTTGATATGTACTAAGATTATTGAGCAGAATTACAGAGCTAGAGTATAGAAGATAACTTACCAGGAGATAGGGAAAAGAAAGCAGTGAGCCAATGATCAATCTAGGCAGAATCTATGATATGGTGGATGGGGTGATTTGGCAGTGGGTGGGGGTGATGGTGGTGCAGTGATCTTAGGGGGATTGATGGTGCTGGAGTATGAGTGTGACTGAAGTTGGGGGGCTGTGTTCGGCTACCCATGCAACAGGGACTAAGGCTAGAGGAACAGGTGAACTCTGAGGAGGTTGAAGACTGGTTGGGAACACAATTATGGGGAGTGTTCTTTTGGTAATTATGGTGGAGGAGGTCACTGGTGCATGGTGTTGGTGGTGGGTAGATTTGTGGAGAAGGGTGCACCTGGCACATGCCTCTATTGAATGTGAATGTGTTTATGTGGTTATAGGGTGTTATCTCAGTGGGTGGAGTCCCAAACAGTAACCAAAAAATTATTAAACTCCCATACTTGGAAGTCTTGCTACATTCTCAAATAGAGTGGCAAGAATCTTTAGAGTATATAGGCAGTGCCTACTAAGAGAAAACAGACCAATATGCTAAGTCCTTGATATTAACACTTGTACTTATGAAATGTATCCTGGTAAAATTGAAAGTTAGCATAATCATAGTCATTGCCAAGAGTTACTTCCTGAACACCTCCTTGTTACTTAAACATGGCTTCTCTGTAAGCCAATCTCAGCAAGTAAATTCCCAGGGATAAGCCTCC
>JAQZBX010106883.1:0-10708 GCA_029593785.1 Cabassous unicinctus
ATTTCCATTCATTCACATGTGGATATCCAGTTTTCCCAACACCATATATATATATATATTTTTTTAAGATTTATTTATTTACTTGATCCATTTTAAACCCCCCCTTCCCCATTTGCTGTTTTGTGTCCATTTGCTGGGCAATTCTCTGTGTCTGTTTCATCTCTTCTCCTCCTCCTCCTCCAGTCTTCACCAGGATTCGATCCTGGAGACCTCCGATGTAGGAGAGAGGTGTTCTGCCCTCTGCGCCACCTCAGCTCCTGGTTTTCAGAGCTTTCGAAGCATCTCGTCTTGTCTCTCTCCTGTTACATCATCATCTTGCTGCATGGCTCCCGCAGCCTGGCAGCTCACTGGCACACAGAGCCTGGCAGCCCATGCACCTTCTATATATATATTTTTTTATTTTACTGGGAGGTCCCGGGGATTGAACCCAGGTCCCTCCATATGGCAGACGGACGCCCAACCATTTGAGCCACATCCGCCCCCAACACCATATGTTGAAGGTACCCCATTGAGTGCACTTGGCACCCTCATCAAAAATGATTTGGCCATAGAGGTGAAGGTTTATTTGTGAACTTTCAATTCTCTTCCATTAATCTACATGTCTGTCCTTGTGCCAGCACCATATTGTTTAGATTACTGTAGCTTTGTAGTAAGTTTTAAAATCAGACTGGGTGAGTTCTCCAACTTTGTTTTTCTTTTTCAAGATGGTTTTGTCTCTTTAGGGCACCTTACTCTTCCACATGAATATGATGTTCAGATTTTTTATTTTTTAAAAAAGGCTGTTGGAATTTTGATTGAGACTGGGTTGAATCTGTAAATTCCTTTGGGTAGCACAGACATCATAACAATATTTAATCTTCTAGCCCATGAGCACAGAATGTATTTCCATTTATTTAGATCTTCTTTAATTTTTTCAGCAATATTTTGTAGTTTTCTGTGTACAAATCCTTTCTACCCTTGGTTAAATTTATTCCTGGATATTTTATTTTCTTCATTGTTATTGTAAATGGAATTGTTTTCTTGATTTCTTTTTCAGATTGTTCATTACTAGTGTACAGAAACACAACTAATTTTTGTGTGTTGATCCTGTACACTTGGATTTTTCTATATATAAGGTCATGTTATCTGCAAATAGGAAAATTTTTCCTTCTTTCTTCCCAATTCCTTTTATTTCTTCTTCTTGCCCAAGTGCTCTGGCTATAAGTTCTAGCACAATTTTGAATAGCAGCTTGAATGACTTTTTAATTGTGGTTTTACCCAATGTAATAAGTATTTAACTTAACTGATCTAAGATTTCAGGGCACTGTTTATCTTTGGATAATTATCTCAGAAGAAAACAAATACAGGAAATGATTTGCCTAGGATCCTAGAGCTAAGCCATATTTGAACATAAAATCACCAAATATTTCTGCTTCACAATATAGTTTTTGTGTTGTACAAAAAATTCATTTTCCTGCTACCTAGAATTTTATTAACTATGTTTTTCACAGCTCTGGAATATTAACAATTGATGTCTATAATGACAATTAACTCTATCCTAAAATGTCTTCTGATTATAATACCCTAATCCAAAAATTGAAAGGGAGATTGTAAAATATATATAAAATAATAAAAATATTACTAACTCTATCTGTTGGACTGCGGGGGAAATTAGGTCTGTCTTAGTTTGCCAGGACTGCTGGAACAAAGTACCACAGACTAGCTGACTTAAAGAACAGGAATTTATCGTCTCATAGTTTGGGAGGCTAGAAGTCCGAAATCAAGGTGTCGGCAGGTCCAGGTGTCCTCTGGAGTCTGCAGGGTTCTGGTGGTGGCATAACAGTCTCTGCCTCTGTCACCTGGCCATCTTCTCTCTGTCTCCTAATGACTGTGGCCACATTTCTCCTCCTCAAGGATACCCATCCTATTGTATTAAGGGTCCACAATTATCCAGTCTATGGCCTCATATTTTAACTAATCACATCCTCAGATATCCTATTTCTATACTATATTATGAGGAGTCACGTTCAAAGAACTGGGAGTCAGGGCTTGAACGTTTCTTTTTTGGAGACACAACTAAAGCCATGACAAGGTCTTTGGACCTCCACCATGTTCCTCCCACTGCGTCCAACTCCTCTACAAACCCTGCGAGGTGTCACTGGTCCTGCTTCCGACAGATGGTTTCCCTGATCCCATGCCTTCAAGTGAGGGTCCTCCCTGACTCCCACAGCACCTTCTTCCCACACTCATGGGTGATGTGTCACTTCTACACTGGATAGCTTTGTGTATGCTGGCTCCTGTATTAGTTTGAGAAGTTCTGTGTTAAATACATAGGTACTGAACTCAAAATTTAGAACAATTTAATCACATATTTAATTTTAGAACTAACTGAAGTTTAATCTTTTCAGTACCAAGGCAATATTTATTTTAACCACTTTTATGGAAATCTTTCAAAAATACATTGCATACTTTTAAATCTTTATAAATAGCTAAAAAATAAAACGTTTTATTTAATAACATAGAGTTTAATTATGCAAAGCATTATAGAGCAGCAATGCTCTCCAAGGCTTAACAAAGTATTTGCAGCGACACTAAGTGGCACTAGGCTGGTACTTGTTTTGAGCACTTATTTCTGCTTCTTAACCATTTCTCTGCCTTACCTTGCTGTTGGCTGTCCCTTGTCACGGGCAGTTTGCCTGTCTCTAGGAAGCTCCTTCACTTTCTAATTTGCTGCTTTTAGTCTGTTTGGGACTTTTAAAAAATCAGATAACTAAGTATTTTAGTTTCCTGGCTGCTAAAGCAAATACCATGCCATGGGTTGCTTTAAACAAGAGGTATTTATTGGCTCATGGTTTTGAGGCTAGGAGAAGCCCAATATTCAAAGTGTCATCAAGGTGATGCTTGCTCCCAGAAGACTGTGGCACTCTGGGGCTGGCTGCCGGCAATCCTTAGTCCTTGGCTTTTCTGTCACATGGCAAGGGACATGGCAGCCTCTCCTGGCTTCTCCTTTCTCTTCTGGGTTCCGCTGACCTTCAGCTTCTGGTGGCTTCCTCTGGCTTTCTTCTCTCTGTAACCTTCTGTATTAGGCCTTATGTAACAGGATTCAGACCCATCCTGACTGAGGTGGGCCAACCAGGTAACCTCAGAAGGTCCGGTTTACAATGGTTCCCACCCACAGGAATGGATTACGATTGAGAACATGTTGTTCTGGGGTACCTAGCTCCAAACCACTAATTAAGTTGGTTGCAGTCCTCTCTCAAATGTGAAGAACAAGACTATCAGGGTTATCAGAGGGGTGAGTTTTGCATCAACAAATTTTGTGATACATGTACTGACTGCTCCCGGACCTTCTTGTTTCTGAACGGTGATGTGGATTCTGGGCTGGGCTGCTGCCCCGTGATCTCCGGCATTGACCCTCTGACTGTCAGCCTCTTGATTTCTAACCAGCGCTCTCTGACACCATTTCTTGGCTGCATGTTCACTTCCGGGCTGGTGCTGTTTCATTTATGCCGAGCTCCTTTTAGCAAGGAGCTTCTAGTTCCTTTGTCGTCTGCAGCAGCACACCTGTTTAAGACCTATGAAACCCAATGCGGTGGCGAATGTTTACAGCAAGCACCAGGGCTTTCAAATCTGAATAAGTGCCACAATTAGCCAAGCTGCACAGAAGGAGGAAGTGCACCAGATGAAAGAACGGTCTCCTTTGCAGGCAGCTTGCATTGTATTTTATAAGAATATGTTTGACATTTTAAGTTTTCCTGTGGCTGTAAATTGTAGTTCTCCTAGCAGCAGGAGTTATTATGTCTGTGCCCAGAATAAAACAGACTGTTTTGCAAAGTTTAATTTTTTTCATTTTTCATACTCCATTTTATCACTGTGTTTGTTTCTTTAGAGAAAAACCTATAAGGACTCACAATCTATTATTTCTCATTTAAAACCACAGTTAC
Source organism: Cabassous unicinctus (assembly GCA_029593785.1). Classification (NCBI taxonomy): domain Eukaryota; kingdom Metazoa; phylum Chordata; class Mammalia; order Cingulata; family Chlamyphoridae; genus Cabassous; species Cabassous unicinctus. The sequence goes on from JAQZBX010106883.1 coordinate 3,924, forward strand.
CATTTTTTTTTTTTTTTTAACCCTCAAGGGGTTTCATCCAAATCTACTTTGGAAAAAAAAAAACTAAATTAAATATGAATACAGGGTTCTGATTCTAAATTAAAAATTAAAAAATGAATAAGACAAAACAACCTGAAAATCCTTTGGCAAGATGGAAATATAACTTGTAAATGTCTATACAATATTTCATTGAATCAAAGATGCCATCTATATTGTAATATGCACAATTATTTATCATATACCCAGGACAGGCAATGATATGCTGAATAAAAGGTGCACCCCAATTCCAAAGATGTTGAAATGTGAAATAATGTAAATGTGAAATAATGTAAAAATGAAATCAGTGTTCTTGAAATATATTTTTAAATAACAAATAAAAAATATAATAATAATAGTGAGTTTCTTCCTTAGCAAGGCCAATAGTCTACTTTTTTTTTTTTAAGGAGGTGTTGGGGATTGAACCTGGGACCTCGTACATGGAAAGCAGGCACTTAACCACTTGAGCTACATCTGCTCCCCAAGATTTTACTTCTTGATCATCAGATCTGTATTTATGCCCTCCTAAAATGTCAGGAAATTAAAGTCTTATGATTTACATGGGGGAACCCCACTCAATTCCCCCCACCTCCCACAGACTGCACAATATTGCCAATACTGCCTCATCAGGCAAACTCTGCTCCTACTTCACTGAGAAAATGTCAATGTCTTCAACTTCTCTCCTTCTGTTTCAAAGGCTTGTATGTTCCTTCTGATCACAATTACCAGACCCCAGTGAAGGGCTGGCATCTTTCCTCTTGATCTCGTCGCTGGGGCATCAGCTTATCCTCTCCTCCCACCGTTAGTCTCGTCTCTCCCTTAGCTTCCTCCTCTCAGCCAGCACAGACACAGGTAACCCTCTCCTCAGACGCAAACAGACCACCACACATAAATACAGCCTATCCCGAGACCTGCTTCTGCCTAAAGCTGCAGCTTCCTCTTTCTCCCTCCCTTTCCAAGAGGGGTCCCCAAGCCTGACCTGTTCTCTCAGCCCACTGCCACCTGGCTGCTGGGTGACACCGCTTCACCTCACAGGCCTCTCAGGTTTTCCTGCCAGAGGCGTCTATCGCTAGGTTTTACAGCAGGAGCACCCCTGAGAGAAGCAGCAGGTGGACGCCACAGGATGGTACCTCTGGGAATGGCCATTAGCACGTGGACCAGCATGTACTCTTTCTGAAGCCCTTGATCACTCAGGAGTCAGTTCCCAGCAAGCAAGAGGCCCAAAACGGCCAATGTGCTACTCAATGGAAGCGTTGGGGGTTCTGAGGAAGACATGGGAGGAGGCGGGGGCAGGGTAGAGGACAGGGACAGGATGGTGGGGTCAAGGGAAACGGTGCAGGTTAAGCTCTTTGTCAGAGTAGGTTGATGCCATTGATGGTATTTTTAAATACTTGAGAACCAAGTAGTATAGAAAACTATATGCCTACTTTCCTAAGGACCACGGCTGAGAATGAAAGTGCACTGGCCCTACCAGCCCAGAGCATCATGCCCCATTCAGTAGATCTAAAGCTTCCACGAACACAGGCGTTAGTCAGAGCTTTAACCGAAGCAGTTATCGCACAAAGTAGTCTACAAGCTGCGTCAAATGGTACTGGCATAAAGACAGACACATCAATCAGTGGAACAGAATTGAGAGTCCAGAAGTAAACCCTCATCTCTACGGCCAGGTGGTTTTTGACAAACCTACCAAGTCCATGTTAACAGGACAAAACCGTCTCTTCAACAAATGTTGCTGGGAGAAGTGGATATCCATAACCGAAAGAATGAGAGAGGACCCCTATCTCACTTCCTATTTAAGAATCAACTCAAAATGGATCAAAGACCTAAATATAAAATCCAGGTCCATAAAACTACTAGAAGAAAATGCAGGAAACTTCTTAAAGACCTTGTGGTAGATGGTGGTCTTACACCTCAAGCACTTGCAATAAAAGGAAAAAATAGATAAATGGGACCTCTTCAAAATCAAGCACTTTTGCACCTCAAAAGGGTAAAAAGGCAGCTGAATCAATGGAAGAAAATATTTTGTCCAATAAGGGTTTAATATCCATGATATATGAAGAGATGTTATAATTCAACAGTAAAAAGACAAATGACTTTGACTAAAAAATGGGCAAAACTTGAACACACACTTGTCCAAAGAAGAAATACAAATGGCAAAAAAAACAACAACATGAAAAAATGTGCAACCTCATTGATGATTAGGGAAATGTAAATCAAAACTACAATGAGATATCATTTCACATCTATTAGACTGGCCACTATTAAAAAGACAGAGCGTCTCCCCCTGCAGCACGCCCGCATTCTATGTCTCAGATTGTGAACTGTTTTTCCTTTCTTGTTTCTTAATAAACTCAAAAAAAAAAGGCAGAGAACTACAAGTGTTGGTGGGAATTGGTATAGCCACTGTGTCAGACTGTTTGGCAGTTCCTAAAGAAGGTGAATATAGACTTGTCCGTGACCCTGCAATACCACTACTGGGTATATACCCAGAACTGAGAGCAGTGACATGAACAGACATCTGCACACTGATGTTCAAAGTGGCGTTATTCACCATTGCCAAAAGTTGGAAACAACCCAGGTGTCCATCAACCGATGAATGGATAAACAAACTGTGGTGTATTCACACGATGGAATATTATGCAGCTGTGAGAAGAAATAAAGTCATAAAGCATATGAAAACATGGATGAACCTGGAGGACATTATGTTGAATGAAGCAAGACAGACACAAAAGGACAAATACTGCATAAATGTGTTAATATGAACCAAATATATTGTGTAACATATTGTATGAGTCCATTTATATAAAATGTAAATATATATCAATTTATAAAGATGAAATTTGATCAGTGGTTATGTAGGGCTGGGGAAGGCATGCTAAGGGGTGTGGAGGTTTTCTTTTTGAGTAATGAAATGGTTCTCAAATTTTTTGTGATGATGAATGCACAACATTGTGATCATAACTTTGATTATTCATTTTGGCTAGATTGTATGGTATGTGAATATATCTCAATAAAACTGCTTAATAAATAAAAATTGTGCAATAATAGTCAGAAATAGCAGCTATGTACAAGAGGGGAAACAGAGCGATTGAGAGGTGAAGGATTTTGTTTGTTTGTTGCTTTGTATTTTATTATTATTATTATTGAAATAATGAAAATGCTGTAATAATGATTGAAGTGCTGAATGCACAACTACGTGATTATAACAAATACCACTGATTGTTCACTTTGAATGAACTGTATGCTTTATTAATATGTACCAATAAAGCTGATTTGTTAAAAAAAATTAGCACATCAATACCTTAGGGATCACTATTTACTTGTAATAAAAATTTAAATGTCAAAACATATATAGTTTTTCCTCCCTTTCTAAAATTATTTAATTATTCTTCAATTTCCTGTTATAAAGGATGAATCACAATACACAGAGGACTGGGTATAATTTCAAACACTAAACTATGTGGCCAAAAATTTGAAACTTGACTATTGAGTCAACAAACTAAACCTTGCCTGCAGCACAGGCACAGAGGCACGTGCTAAGCTGATGAGCTTTTAGCTGCACAGGTGATGGGGTTTCTAGTGGCCTCTGCTTTTCAAATATTCACTCTCATTCTCAAATGCTATGCTGTCATTAATTTTATGCCAAAATACACCATCTCAATGAGAATTTATTTCCAAGGTCCACATTTTAAAAAGCAGTAGAACCGACAGATGCATCAGACAAGAGATGATAAACGACTTTGGCTGAAAAAAAAAATCTTTCTAAAGTATCTGGCTCAACATTCTGCTTGCAGGTTTCTACAAATACTGCAGACATAGGGCTGTGTACATGCGTATACATAGGTTTGTTTGTTTTTAAAGATTTATTTTATTTATTTCTCCCCACCCCCTCATTGTTTTGTACTTGCTGTGTCTGCTTGCTGTGTGCTGGTCTTCTTTTTTAGGAGGCACCAGGAACTGAACCTGGGACTTCCCATATGTGAGCGGAGCACCTAATCATTTGAGCCATCTCGGCTCCCAGCTTTGTTGTGTCTCTAATTATGTTTTCCTCCATGTGTCTCTTGTTGCATCATCTTGTTGCGTCAGCTCGCCGCGCCACCCCGTCGTGCCAGCTCGCTGTCTTGCTCATCTTCTTTAGGAGGCCCTGGGAACTGAACCCGGACCTCCTGTGTGGTAGGCGGGAGCTCAATCGCTTGAGCCACATCGGCTTCCCTATAGGTTTTGAAAGAGACTGGTGTGGGGGCTAGCCCACTTTTCCCTTGTTAGGTGGGAACGACAATTCCCGGCTAGCAGAACAAGAAGAGCTAGGTCCACATCTCCACCAGCTTGATGCGACGTCCCGAGAGCCCCCTGCAGCGTAAAGCCAGCGTGCAGGAGCCAATCAGCATCCGCAGTAGGAAAACTTGGGAAAACTGGAAGGACTTGAGGCATGGCTGGGAGGGGGTCCAAACTCATGGCCTCGCGGCCTCAAGACCAACATTTCCTCTGGTTCCCGGCCTGTCACTGAACTCTGGGGCCCTGACCCGCATCTTTAACCAACACGAAACGGAACAGAAAAGAAGTAATTTGCTTGCAAGTCTGATCCAGCTCACTTGCTAAAAGTGAGGGTGAAATTTCTACACTGAAGTTGTCATGTAACTGGTTAGATGGTTCAGCTGAGGTTAGAGTGCCTGAGTGTCTCCATTCATTGATTCCCCTGATTGGACTCATGTCCCCTAACGGTTGACATGCCATCACCTGGACCTCTGAAGGCCTGGTTTCTACGTCTTCTTCTCCAGGACCAGGCGACGAGCCTGACACAGGCCTGAAGAGAGCAGCTGTCCACACGCTGTTCGTTCCAGGCAACCGCAAGATGCTCACTGTGCCTGCAGGTTTCTGAAAGCTCCTGAACATCTGTTCAGCCTCAGCTACAGACAACATCCACAGATGTATTTTCTGAAGGAGTTTACTACTAAGGACCAAAAGTTCAAAAAATTCCACCAAGGCCGCTGTTACAGGGCATCAATATTCCCGTTGACTCCACAGAGCCTGGCAGCTGACAGCAATTCCCAGCAGTGAATGTGGCAAGTCTTTATTTGTTCCAGGCTTCCTAACGTTACTTTCTGAGAGCTGTAAATCCCTAGTCGGAATGGAATTACTTAGAATTTCAGAGGAAGAGATAGGTTTTGATGCTTCTACGTACACAAAGGGATTAGCTAAGTGGAGGTCAGGTGCCCCAGTGACCTTGCCCTTGGCATTCTGCTTCCTACTTCCAGTGCTTCCGACAATGAGAGCCAAAGCATCCTCAAAGAAAAGAATCTTCTCTGTACCTGGAAAGTCCACATTCCACTGGGGCCCGTGTCCTTTCGTCTCAGCTTGCAGAGCAGCAGATTTTCGTTGGTTCTGCTGCCTCTGTCCAGGAAGCTGAAGGTCCCCCATGTCACAGAGGTGTTTCTGGTCCCGCGGCGCGTTCTGTCATTCAGCGCGTGCTGTTGATGGCCTGGTTCTCTGCGCTGCTGAAGGACTTCACTGGACTCAGAGGCTGCTCTTCTGGACGCCAGCCCTTTGCACCAAGAGACGGCAGTGGTTCAGGCACCGCGGTAGCTGTGACAGATGAACGAGCTCCCTTCTCGTGTGGGATGAAATACGAGGCCCTGGGTGAGTGTCTTTAGATTATCTGCAACAACTGCTTTTTCTGATGGATTCTGCAGAGGCATGGCTGGACTCCCATCTGCCAGGTCACCGTGCTGAAGAAGCATGATCGGAAGATCCTGAGACGAAAAGAATGTTCTCTTTTCCCTCCAGCTTACATTTCCATATTTAAAAATCACTATTGCAATGAATGCAATCCTGCTAGACACAAGTCCTGGCTTGCCGGGACTGTCCCACCTTCTGCCTCTGTTCCCAGAATAATCATAAACAGTGTCCCTTCATTCTCAAAAACGACCCAGGAAGTTACTCGGTCACCCTAGATCTACTTTCACAATTCCATAACTACTGCATTTCCACGCCCATCTGTAAGTGTCTTAGCACACAGCATCTGTCTGCATCTTATAAAATTACTCTAACTACTTAATGGCCAGTGGAATGTTATGGGCGCGATAATCTTCGGAAGATAACTCTGGTAGCCTGAGTTATTTATGCACCCCAGAAAAAGCGTGTTTGTAATCCCATACCGTGGGTGTGAACCCAAGGTAAAAACGACTTTTTAATGATGCCATTTCTAAGGCGTGGCCAGCTGACTCAGGTGGGTCTTAATCCTAATCCTGGTAGCTCTGTAAAGAGAAAGCCACGGGCAGGAGCTGGAAGCCAGAAGTCAGCGGGAGCCCTGAAGAAAAAGGAGAGGGTATCGCCGTGTAACGGGAAAGTCAGGGGACCCAAGGGCTGCCAGCCAGAATGCCATCCATGCCGGGAGGAAGCCAGCCTCCGGGCCCTGAAACTGTGAGCCAAAATTCCTGTTGTTTAAGCTTCGCCACGTGTGGTACTTGTCCCGGGACCCTGAACACTGGCTAGAGGAGCAAAAGCAGTCCCCTTTCCTTACAAACCCAATATTCTGCTAAGCACTAAAACCCTCTTTCGATAGGCTCACTGGTATCGATTTTGCGGCTTCAAGGGAGCAGATAAAAGAAAGGCATGGTCCTAGACAGCTGCTGCTTTTTTTAATTTAAAAAATTTATTATTTGTATCAATGTTACAAGTTATTCAATCAACAATCACAATCACAACAGATCTGCTTGGTTCAGTGGTTACAGTCTGCGCCCCCCCCCCCC
>JAQZBX010106884.1:0-10700 GCA_029593785.1 Cabassous unicinctus
AAAGCCACTGTGAAAACTCTTATACAAGACTTTGTGTAAACATACGTTCTCATTCCCCTTGGGTAAGCACACAGAAGTGGAATCCTGTATCATAGAATAGATGTATGCTTTACTATAAAGTAACTGCCAGGTAATTACTGGCAGTGCTTGTGTCTAAAGTGGTTGTATCATTTTACATTTCCTCTAGCAATGTATATGAGAGTCCCAGATCCATATTCTCAGCTACATTTGGCTTTGCTAATCTTTTTAATTTTAGCTATTCTAGTGGATGTGGAGTGGCATTTTATTGTAGTTTTTATTTACAGTTCTTTAAGGAATGATATTGAGCACTTTGTCATATGCATATAGGCCAATTTTTTAATTGGATTGCTTTTTTATTATTGAGCTGTAAAACTTAAAAAATGCATTCTGGCTTCAAGTCATGTGTCAGATATATGTGCTGCAAATATTTTCCCCTATTCTGTGGCTTGCTTATTTATGTTTCAGTGGTATCCTTTAATGGACTGAAATTTTTCATTTTTATGAGTTCCAGTTTATCAACTTTTAATTTTTTTCTGGCTAGTGCTTTTTGTGACCTGTGTAAGAATGCTTTACCAACCTCAAGACTGCAAAGATATTCTACTTTGTTTTCTTCTAGAAAGTTTATAGTTCTCTATTTGTAGTTAGTCCTAGGATCCATTGAATCAGCTCTCTAGTGCTGTATGACACTATTTCCAAGATCTTAATGACTTAGAGAAACAAAATTTTTTGTCTCCGAGTTTCTATGAGCACAGTATCTGTGGGCATGGCTTAGTTGATCCCCTGTTTAGGGTAACCTGGTGCTGCAACCCATATGTTTGCTGGGGTTGTGTAGCAAATGAGTCTCTACTGGGAGCAGATCTGCTTCCGAGCTCACTCATGTTGTTGGCAGGTTTTAGTTCCCTGCCATTGTAGGACTGAAGATCTCAGTTTCTTGCTGGCTCTAGACCAGAAGCCCCTTGCAATTCCTCATCACATAGGGTTTCCAGCATATGCTTCCTCAAAGGCAGCAAGGAAAAGAGAGACTCCAGTAAGACAGGTGCTGTAATCTCATGTAATCCCTTACATCCCATCTTACTGTATTTTGTTGGTTAGAAACAAGTTACAGGCCCTGCCAACACACATCAGGTGGGGATTACCCAAGGGCATGAACCCCAGGAGCTTGGGCTCATGGGGGCCACCTAAAGAGACTCCCCTACACAGCCATCTCAAATTCATTTTTGTGTATGGAGAAAGGTATAGGTAAAGATTCATTTTACTCCATATGAATATCCATTTGCTGTAGCGACACTTGTTAAAAATATTTTCCTTTTCCTATTGAATTGCATTGGTGTCTTTGTTGAAAATCAATTAACTGTATAAATGTGGGTTGACTCAGGATCCATTGTTTTCCATTGATCTATTGATCTATTTGATCTATTTGTCTATCATTATAGTAACCATTATTATTACTATAGCTTAACAATAAATAATTGGTATACGTATTCCAAATTTGCTTTCTTTTTAAAGATTATTTTGGCTGTTCTGATTTCTTTACATTTCCAAATTAGAATCAGCTTCTCGATAAAAGGAAAAATAAAAACTTGTTTGGTTTTTGAATGAGATTGCATTGAATCTACAGGATAGTTTGGCAGGAATAGATATTGAGGGTGGCTCTCATCTGGCCAAGATAAAATAAACATATATCCTCCAGTCAGAAACAACCTCCTGACTGAAACAACCAGAAAACAGACAAAATACATGAAACAATCATTTTCACGTCATTGAACATCAGGCAATAATGGGCAGTGATCCTTGACATGAAGGAAACCGTCCAGTTGCCCCAGCTTACTTCGTTGAGAGAGTTTTCAAGGCTACAATGAAGCATCAAGATAGGACGGGGCAGATTCTATGTGTCAAGGTGATGGAACTGAGAGTCGGGGAAAGCCTGAGTAGCTAGAATTCACAGGACAGACTACCAGAGAGGAGAGACTTCTACAGAGAAGGAATCTGGAGATGTGAAAAGGTCCCTCTTGAGTATTTAGTACTTAGTGATCAGCACATGTGTGTGTGGAAACTACTTAAGGCCAAGGCAAGAACCACCAAAAAGGATTAGAGGAAACAGGGCCCAGAACTCATACAGGGCAGGGAATAGAGCTTGTTCCGACTCACCAGACCAAAAAACCTTGTGATGCCTGGGGCATCGGGGAGAGTGCACAGCAGAGTGGTGCCTCAGCAGTGGGCAGTGATTAAGCATAGACTTAACGCTGCTCTTAGTTCCCAGAGTAGGTCTAAATTGGGAACAGTTCTAGATGTAGATAGATTTGAAATTTGAAAATGAACGGAATGCTTTATTATTTAGAGACCATAGTAGCAATGGCTTTGAAGATATGCCAAAGTTTTTAATGAACTATAGTGCATTCACAACTGTGTCCTCAAATTCCTGGTTAATGTGATGTCTTACTCACATGATAAATTATTTAGAACAAATTCCCAACTCTTTCTGTAGGAAATTTATAAATTTTAAACCAGAAGGTACCTTATTTACCAGTGCTTTTGTGGAATGAGCCGTATCAGAACACAGAGGGGTGGAAGTGAGTCCCTGAACAGGTCTACTTGGTGTCACCACCAGGAAGCACTTTTTTATTTCTCAACTCTGTACCAGTAGAGTTGTTCTCGTTTTAAAATTTAAAAGGTCTCAAACAACTAATGGGGGGAGAGCAGGCATAGGCACTCACTCGCTCAGAGGCTTAAGGCTCCCTTGATTATGAGGCTAATGAATAGGTTTTGAAAATGAGGTTTTAAGGTAGCATGGTAGGCAGACTACTGCCCTATAAAGATGTCTACTTCTTATTCCCCATAATTTGCGAATATGTTATATTACATGGCAAGGGACATTAAGGTTGCTATTCAACTGCCTTTAATGTGAAAAAATTATCCTGGATTATCTGGTGTATTAGTCAGGGTTCTCCAGGGAAACAGAATCGACAGGAGGTATCTTTCAATAGTATGAGATTTTATAAAATTCTCTCACGTGCATGGGGATGCACAAGTCCAAATTCCGCAGGCAGGCTGCAAACCAGGGCCTCCGATGAAGGTCCTTGATGAGTTCCCAGGAGACATTGGCTGTCTGAAGTCAAGGTGGAAAATTCTTTCTGAATGCTGAAATCACTTCCCCTTTTAAGGCATTCCACTGATTGGATAAAACATTACTCATTGCTGACGGCAATCTCCTTGGTTGATTGTAGATATAATCAGCCATCTATGCAATGAACTAACTGATGACTAAAGTCCATAAATGTCCTTGTATTACAATTAGCCCAGTGCTTGCTTTACCAAACAACTGGGCACAATTACCTGACCGAGTTGACACATTAGCCTGACCATCACAGTCCACCCCTTGTCAACTTGGCAGCCACATACATCACCTTAAACCATACTTAGTCTCTAAATAAAAACAATAACAAATGTACATATATATATTTCTGCCTAACAATATTCAACTGTCTTGTGTACAACTGGAAACACATTAATTCCCTACCTAATAGGGTACAAGTCCTTGGGTAATATTCACTCTTAAACTTGACATCCTTAAATATTATGACATGAAACTAATACAACTTATGCCATATGATAAGGGAAAAAGTTAGGGAAGAAATCAAAGATATTTGTTTTATGTATATGTACAATCACACTAGTAACAAAACAAGGAAGAAATATTTATGACCATTACAGTTCTTGTTTCTGTAACTGGTCACATGGTTGAAGTTCATATCTATCACTACCTTCTTCCACTACCCATTCCATGTTTCTATTACCGTCAGCAAGCACCTCAGCTGGCCGTGGTTCTTTGCCTGGTGGGGTGAACCAAACTTTCATTCCTGAAGATTTGGGGCCATTGTTAGTCCTGCTTGGTTTGTTGCAATTTTCCATTGACTTTAGTCACAAGGCATGGCTGTACTAAGAGACACTGTAGAAGTTCTCCTGTATTCCAGGCAAACTCTTCTTTACCCCCATTATGTAGATGCAGTCCTATTTCCCCTTGATAGTCAGGATTAATCACCCCAGTCAGTACAGTAATTCCCTTCTTTGCCTGTTGATTCAGAGGCATGAGGAGCCCAAAGTGGCCAGTGGCAGTCTTAACTTCTAGTTCAATGGAATCATTGTTATGTTCCCTGGTGGCAGCACTCCTCTTGTTGGAACTAAGACTTGTAGACCATCAGAGCTTAAGGTTGCAGGGACAGGAAGCAAAAATTTTCCTAGTGGATCACTAGGGGTAATAGTGAGTGGTGCTACTCCCATTTCCACCCCTTGATTCTTGGACCCATGAATGCTGGCTATGGGAGAAACAGCACCATAAAGTGGATGCTGATTTAGAGTATACACAGCCTCCTGGAGAACATTGCCCCAGTCCTACAAGGTATTGTCACCTAGTTGGCACTGTAATTGAATCTTCAAAAGGCCATTCCACCATTCTATTAATCCAGCTGCTTCAGGATGATGGGGAACATGGTAAGACCAGTGAATTCTGTGGGCATGTGTCCATTCCTGCACATCATTTGCTGTGAAATGGTTCCTTGATCAGAAGCAATGCTGTGTGCAATGCTATGGTGGTGGATAAAACATTCAGTAAGTCCATGGATGGTAGTTTTGGAAGAAACATTGCATGCAGGGAATGCAAATCCATATCCAGAGTATGTGTCTATTCCAGTTAAAACAAATCACTGCCCCTTCCATGGTGGAAGTGGTCTAATGTAGTCAACCTGCCACACCAGGTAGCAGGCTGATCACCTCAGGGAATGGTGACATTTCGGGGGCTGAGTGTGGGTCTCTGCTGCTGGCAGATTGGGCACTCAGCAGTGGCTGTAGCCAAATCAGCCTTGGTGAGGGGAAGTTCATGTTGCTGAGCCCATGCATAACCTCCATCCTTACCTCCATCACCACTTTGTTCATGAACCCATTGGGCAATGGTAGGAGTGGCTGGGGAAAGAGGCTTAGCATTAGCTACAAAGCAGGTCATCTTCTCCACTTGATTATTAAAATCTTCCTCTGCTGAAGTCACTCTCTGGTGAGCATTCACGTGGGACACAAATATTTTCATGTTTTTTGCCCACTCAGAAAGGTCCATCCACATACCTCTTCCCCAAACCTCTTTGTCACCAATTTTCCAATCATTTTCCTTCTAAGTCCCTGACCATCCAGCCAAACCATTGGCAACAGCCCATGAATCAGTGTACAAACGCACCTCTGGCCATTTCTTCTTCCAAGCAAAATGAACGACCAGGTGCACTGCTCAAAGTTCTGCCCACTGAGAGGATTTGCCCTCACCACTGTCTTTCAGGGATGTCCCAGAAAGGGGCTGCAGTGCTGCAGCTGTCCACTTTCAGGTGGCACCTGCATATCGTGCAGAACCATCTGTAAACCAGGCCCAAGTTTTCTCTTCCTCAGCCAGTTAATTGTAAGGAATGCCCCAAGAGGCCATAGCTGTGGGCTGGGAAAGAGAAGGTAACATGGCAGGAGTGGTGACTGTGAGCATATGGGCCACTTCCTCATGTAACTTACTTGTGCCTTCAGGACCTGCTTGAGCCCTATCTCATATATACCACTTCCGCTTTATTATGGAGTGCTGCTGTGCATGCCCAACTTTATGGTTTGGTGGGTCAGACAATACCCAGCTCATGATAGGCAACTCAGGCCTCATGGTAACTTGGTGGCCCATGGTTAAGCGTTCAGTGTCTGCCAAGGTCCAGTAGCAGGCCAAAAGCTGTTTCTCAAAAGGAGAGGAGTTATCTGCAGAAGATGGCAGGGCTTTGCTCCAAAATCCTAAGGGTCTGCGTTGTGATTCCCCTATAGGGGCCTGCCAAAGGCTCCAGATGGCATCTTTATTTCCCACTGACACTTTCAGCACCATTGGATCTGCTGGATCATATGGCCCAAGTGATAGTGCAGCATGCACAGGAGCCTGGACCTGTCGCAGAGCCTCCTTTTGTTCCGGTCCCCAATCAAAACTAGCAGCTTCTCTGGTCACTTGGTAAATAGACAGGAGTAGCACACCCAAATGAGGAATGAGTTATCTCCAAAATCCAAAGAGACCAACTAAGCATTGTGCCTCTTTTTTGGTCATAGAAGGGCCCAGATGCAATAGCTTATCCTTTACTTTAGAAGGGATCTCTCGATATGCCCCACACCACTGGACAGCTGGAAATTTCACTGAGGTGGAAGGCCCCTGTATTTTTGTTGGATTTATCTCCCATCGTCTCTCACACAAATGCCTTACCCATAAGTCTAGAGTCATTGCTACTTCTTGTTCACTAGGTCTTATCAACATGATATCATCAATATAATGGACCAGTGTGATGTCTTGTGGGAGGGAGAGATGATCAAGTTCCCAGCAGACAATATTATGACATAGGGCTGGAGAGTTGATATACCCCTGAGGTAGGACAGTGAATGCATATTGCTGGCCTTGCCAGGTGAAAGCAAACTGTTTCTGGTGGTCCTTACTAATGGCAATTGAGAAAAAAGCATTTTTCAGATTCATAGCTGCATACCAGGTACCAGGGGATGTGTTGATTTGCTCAAGCAATGATGTTAGGCCTCAAAGCATGGCCTTTATGGATAACCAGAGATGGCAAGAAGAAAACTTCAACATGAGAGTTAGGTAAAACTTATATTTATTGTGTCTGCAGAGACAGGGAGCCAAGGTAAACCCGACTCCCCATGCTGCAGTTTCACTCTTGCTTAAATGCCTAAGTTTCTATTTAGCATCTGCTTTAATTATGTGTTAGCTTTTGTGCATATGGATAAACACACATAGCTGGTTATATAATTGTATGATTAGTAAGTTCAGGAAATCATGATTGCACATACATTGCATGATAGAAAAAGGTGGGGGGATAATTCCACCCCGGGGCTGGGATTTTACTATGTTAATTAAGCAAGTTTAAGTGAGGACAGCCAGGGGCTTCTTCTGTGCAAGTTCGGCAAATTGGTTGAAGCTGGTTTTCATACTTTGTTGCTCTTGCAGGATGTTCTTGACCACAAGAAATGGAATCTGGCACCAAGAGAGGGTTGCATTTCATTACCATCTAATTTATTATCTGATTCTTTCCTTTGTATCCTAGCAACAGTGAGACAAAGGGGAACAAACAAGTTATTTTCAGGTATTCAGTACTTTCCATACTGATGCTTGTGGCATCACTGTACATCCATCAATGATACCACATCTGGGACAGCAGCTGTGATTGGAGTAACCAGCTGGTTAAGTTTATGATAATCTTCTCTCATACTCCAAGATCCATCTGTTTTCTGCACAGGCCAAATAGGACTGTTGAACTGGGATGTGGTGGGAATAACCACCTCCTTGACAGAGGCACTAATTTCTGCAATCTCTCCAGGAATCTGGTATTGCTTTTAATTTACTATTTTGCTAGGTAGAGGCAGTTCTAGTGGCTTCCACTTGGCCTTTCCTACCATGATAGCCCTCACTCCATGAGTCAGGGATCCAATGTGGGGATTCTTCCAGTTACTGAGTATGTCTATTCCAATTATGTGTTCTGGAACTGGGGAAATAACCACAGAATGGGTCCAGGGACCCATTGGACCCACTGTGAGATGGACTTGAGCTAGAACTCCATCACCTGACCTCCATAAGCCCCTACTCTGACTGGTGGACCACATTGATGTTTTGGATCTCTTGGAATTAATGTCACTTCTGAGCCAGTGTCTAATAATCCCCGAAATGTCTGATCATTTCTTTTTCCCCAGTGCACAGTTACTCTGGTAAAAGGCCGTAGGTCTCCTTGGGGAAAGCTGGGAGGAAGATTAACAGTATAAATTTTTGGCGGTGTAACAGGATCCTTCCTCAAGGGGACCTGGTCTTCTCCTCATTCAAGGGGCTCTAGTTCTGTAAACTGTCTCAAGTCTAGGAATTGATTAAGGGGCCATGATTCTCTGTGTCTGTAATTCAAGTTAGGGTTTTGTTCACTCAACCTAGAGCTCTTCTGCTTATATAGATCAAGTAGGAATTTAGTTGGCTGCCCATGTATTTCACTTATAGGTACCCCATGATCTTTTAGCCAACGCCATAGCTCTGTGTGACTCAGACTCTTTTAATTGCTGCTTTGAGTCTGCCTTTCATTGTGGTAGCCACGCCTACCTTGTCTTTGGTGATTAACTGCCAATACTTGACTTTTACAGGCCCGAGATCCAATCATCCCCATAATGTTTAAGGATTCTAGTTCCATTACAGCAGTTCCTACAGCAATATCTGGACTATAGAGAAGAGTAATTACAGAGCTCTTCAGAGTAGATGGAGTTAGTCTTACAAATTTATTCCTCACAGTCCTGGTTAAAGGTGTGTCCTCTGGACATTCTTGGGGTAGGTGGGCAGGTTTTAAATGGTAAATCTATTCTAGCATTCCAATCTCTCTAAGTCTTTGAATTCCCTCTTCTACTGTATACCAGGGTAAATCGGGCATGTCAACCTCAGACATTCTAGGCCATCTTTTGGTCCATGTTTCAGTCAGCTACCCAAACACACTATTAGAGCCCTTTCTAACCCCTCGAGCTATAGCACTGAATCCATAATTTCTGCTTAGTTGGCTCATATCAATTAATTCAGCCTGATCCAACTTTACATTCCTTCTACCATTATCCCATACCTTTAGTATCCATTCCCACACATATTCCCCTGATTTCTATCTATATAAGTTGGAAAACTCATGCAGTTCTTTTAGAGTATAGCATACTTCCTCATGGGTCACACTTTGTGCTTTGCCTTTGAGGGCTTGTTGTGATTGGTAGACAAGGTTTAGCATGCTTAGCTAAATATAACTTTCCAGCTTCATCTTCCTTTATTACTTCTCCCTAACAAAAATGCTGTACCTCAGTTACCATGAGCTGTTTTACTTTTCTGGGAATATCCTTGGCTCTTTGACTACTCCATGTTCTTATCTGTCTGGAATGTGTTTTTCCCACTCTTCTGTTTATAGACTACTGCTTATCTTTTAGGCCTAGTTCAAATGCTGTCTTCTCTGAGGTTTCCCCTGAAATAAAGTTAGCTTCAGCAGAGTGGGTATAGTTCAGTGGTTGAGCACCTGCTTTGCATGTACGAGGTCCTGGGTTCAATCCCTGGTACCTCCTTAAAAAAGAAAATTAGCTTCAGACTTTGGTGCCTCAATAACAGATTTTTAGCTACTAATAATGAAAAGAGCACTTATTGTGTTATATTGAAAATTATCTATTTATATGTCTCTCTTCTACACTAGAATTTGAGGTCCTCAGATTCACTTTCATTTTTATTGTCTTTAGTCAACTTAAGCGCCAATAAAGATCAATGAGTGCTCAATGAATGCTGGTGAAATAACTTAATCCTTATTTTTATGTGGTATGGATAGCATAATTGTTTTTAACAACTTTTCTCATTTCGATGTTGCTTCGAAATTACAATGCTTTTCTTCTATAGGTATCTATCTCCTTGTGGAGGCCAACATTGAAAATGGTAAGTCATTAGAAACCGAGTGAGTTTTAAGTTTAAAATTTAGGCTGTAATATAATCTAGAAAGATTAAAAAAAAATGTGCCAACCTAGAAAGTACAGTTAATCCTTTTTTGTGACTACACATAACATTTGTTGACCAAAACAGAGGTTGGTGGTAGAGTTATCACTTGAACTGAAATGTAGAGGCTCTGGATGTACAAAGAAGCTGTGCACTAACAAATTTTATTTTGTTGCTCCAAAAGTTTGAGATATGGAATACGAAGATATTTATATTTTGAAAGCTATACAATGCTTCAGTATTTTACTTGGTTATATACCCCATGCCATTTTACTATTTAAAATTGAATTTCGCCAGTAGTGATTAATATAAAAATACCAGATTCAACCAATAGGGCCATTAATCATAACAAATCAGTGATTTATTTGCAAAACTACTGGCAAGTTGCAGTTCTTTTTGCGTATTTTCTCTATCAGATGAAGTGCCCATGTTAATTGGCACACTCTGCTCCTCCTTGCATAAACCATCAAGTTTTCCTTAAGAGTACTGTATACATATGTACCCATCCGCCACTCTGTCCTGCCAAGCCACTAAGTTCTTCCAGATCTTGAGGTTGTTGGGAACATGTGCAATGGGCTGTCATAAATCAACCACACATTTCTAGCTTTAGTTGCCTAGTTTGCTATTGAATTTCTTTGATTACCTTTACTGGGAAATGGCATTCCACTTGGTTATTACTTCTTTGCTTTAGATAATTATGACTTCTTTGTTAATTTGTATGTTCATGTAAAATTTTAGCAGAACTAGAATAATAATGCTTTAGAGCTAAAAGTGACCGAAAAGATTACAAAGGACAATCTCTCCATTTTACTCATCAAACAAATCTGTGATTTAGAGCAGTAGACATATGTGGAAGGTCATAGATCTAATTTGTGGCAAACTTTAGACTAAAATCAGGCCTTCCAACTCTCATCCAATGTTCTTTCCATTACTCCATTCTGCCTCTTCAAAATATCTGAATGGTTCCAGAGCTTTGGAATATGATATTGTCCTAACATGTTAGCAGTAACACCCCTCTATGAGTTGCTCTCCATGACGTTTAGAGAAATATCTTGCAGTTTCAGAAAAGAACTTTTCACTTTCAGAAAATAACCTTAAAAAATCATCTTTATGTTTCTATAGCAAGTTAAAATGTTCAAATAAA
>JAQZBX010106885.1:0-10697 GCA_029593785.1 Cabassous unicinctus
AATGAACTTTATTTTTAGAGCAGGTTTAAGGTTACAGAAAAATTGCAAAAAGAATACACAGAACGCCCATGTTCTCCCTGCCTTTCCCCACACATCCTATTATTGACATCTTGCATTAATGTGTTACATTTGCTTCAATTGATGAACCAATAGCAGTATATAATTAATAACTGAAATCCAAAGCTTACATTTGTGTCCATCTTTTGTGTAAGGATTTTGGTTAACTTTTTAAAAAAGCAGTTTTAATGATTTGTGTTCACATACCATGCAATCCTTTCAAAGTGGGTAAGGTCTCACCCAAACCAGAAAAAAGTCCTTACCCTTTCTCTGTAACAGTGACTGAATTCCTGAGAAATAATAAATGCACACAGGATCAGAATTGACCCTCCCCACCTCAGCAGGAAGGAAATATTTTAAAGCAATAGAGTGGTTGGGGATTGAATCATAAGCCCCCAAAAATATGCTCAAGTCTTATTCAGGTTTCCTGTTGTCAATCCATTTGTAAATAGGACCTTTGAAGGTGTTGTTACTAGCTTAAGTGTGGACTCATTTGTGAAAAGATCTTCAAATGTCCTTATTTGATGTGACCAATTTGAATCAGGGGGGTCTTAACCACTACAGTCCTTATAAGGCAGAGGAATTTCAGACACAGTAAGTCAGAAGAAGCCAGAAGTCAGAAGAAGCCAAAGAAGAAGCATCACCATGTGACAGAGGCACGGCTTCCAGCCAAGGAGAGCCAGGGATTGCAGCAAGGCTTCCTCAGAACACTGCAGGCTCCAGAGAAATCATGGCCTGTCGAAGCTTGATTTTGGATTCCAGCACCCAAAACCATGAGACAGCAAAATCCTGTTGGTAATCCAACTCATGTGTGCTATTTACCACAGCAGCCCTGGCAGAATAGGACAATAGTAAAACTGATCAGAAAATAAAGTATTTGGAGGCTCCAGGAAAAGTTTCTTTTTGGGAAGGAGTAATTGCATTTTTAAAAGATGTTTGGATATTGGTGTATTTAGTTTATGTTCATTGAGGAAAAAAATCTATCGAGAAGATATTGCCACTAATTTAGAATTTTAAAATCACTGATTTATGGTTTCTATATCTATTGAGGGATGCATAGGGGAGGCAAAAGCAGCAGTAATGAAAATAAAACTATTCAGCTTGGCAAATTGGCAAAGAAATGAAGACAAATATCACTTTTGTCAACAATGTAGATAGTAGATATAATCAGAACTGGGCTTCTGTGTGATAAATCTTACTTCACTTTAAATTTTTCTTCTAAAATAAAAGTAGTCACAACCTTCAACTTATAGACAAAGTAAATTGAATAAATTCCCTTTTCTAGCAGTGTTTAAATACATCCTAAACAAACAAATAATATATCTCTATTGGGAAAATTTTATTCGATTCTTGCCAGTAAGTATTTCTTAGGTATCGTATACACATCTAAAACTCTATGAGTTATGGATGGCTATTCCATTAGCCCTAAGAAAAGAGTAGAATTGCATTCTTTGAAATTCTTCCACCCCACATATCAGAGGTTCATCAAGTCCCCAGAAGAATGTATTTTTAAAATTTTCAAAAAAGTCATGAACAAGTATTTGCATCACAAGTAGAACGTGGGTTTCAGGAACATATATAAGTAATAAAACAAAAAGTATCAGAGGAAAGATTATTCCAGAAAAATAATCCATTGAAAATGATTAGTTTAATAATTGGAGAAACTTATTAGTTAGGTTATTTTATAAAAACATTTAGAGGAAAAGGATGCAGATAGGAATTTTTTTGGGGGGTATGGTTGACTATGTTCCTGAGATTCTGAAAACAATGATTTTTGGAGATTAAGCAATTAGAAGTTCAAGAAAATATTTATGAGACTGTATTTAATGAGTTAAAACAATCTACTAAAGAAGAATGTGAAAAGTAAACATATTAGGACCAGCAAGAAAATAAAAACTCAGTAAATAGAAATGAAAAAGGTGAGAGGAAATATTTGTGTGGTGTTGAGATAAGGGATGGGAAACAGTGTGTGGTAAAAAAGTTTACATCTGGGAGCAGATGGAACTCAAGTGGTTGAGCACCTGCTTCCCACATACGACATCCTGGGTTCAATTCCGGGTACCACCTGAAAAAAAAAAAAGGACACATTCCACATAAATGTTTTCTAATATGCTGAAGCCCAAATTGATAAATTTTGTTCAGACCAATTCAACTAGTACCTGTCCTACCATAACCTCTACAAAATTGGTACCTATAGCACAACATGCCTTTATATAATTATATCTCTCTGAGACAATCCTACTCACTTATAATAGCCTTAATAATGGCCCCCTAATCTCTTGAGCCTAATTCCCCTGTGAATATGTTACCTTAAATGGTAAAATGAACTTGGCAGAGGTGATGAAGTTATGGATCTTAAAATTAAGAGATTAATCTGGATTATTCAGGTGGGTCCATTTAATAAAAATAGATTCTTAAAGGGGGAGGAAGGACGATCAAATCAGCAGTAGAAATGTGATGATGGACTCAGGGGGTTGGAGCAATGCAAGGAAGAGACCATGAGACAAGGTATGCGGGCAGCCTCTAGATGCTGAAAATGGCAAAGGCACAGGTCCTTTCCTGAAGATTCCAGAAGGAATGCAGGCTTGCCAACCTCTTGATTTCAGATTTCAAATTTCTGACTTCCAGTACTTATAGAAAAAAAATTGCTCTGTTTCAATCAACTAAGTTTGTGCTAATTTTTTCTTTTTTTACTTCAGTAATCAGAAATTAATACATCTGGAGAAAGAAACATTTCTGCCAAAGCAGATGTGCAAGCACATCCAGATTAGATTCAGCTATATTTGCCAACATGCATACCCTAATGTAACTAACCTACAAGTCAACTCCACCTCACCAACTTCCACACAATTACCAAGTGACATTTTAGAGGCCATGCAATCATATTAAAGAATTAGAGAGGAAAAATGATTTATGGTACACAAATTGTCATTGTCAATAAAAGTCTGGCCACACAATGTACCTAAGGGGGCAAAGACCTGTTCCTACTGCAAATGGATTTGCACCAGACAAGGTGATATTCTAAGAACGTTTTGTATGCATATTATTCAAACATTGACTATGAAAAATAGATGACTTTGGATATTCTTTTTATTTTTCCAGAGTGATCACTGAAGTAAATTTCCTTTCAAACCCTTTGTTAATTATCATGTTAATGGAAATCATTGAGTCAATTATTGCAAATGTATTTAATTTATTAGTCCAGGATATCATTTATAGAGTACTGTTTGGTTCACATGAGATTTCCTTCAATATGCAATGATCTAATCTGGATCTTTCCTTGATCTCTATCAATCTAAAATTCCTTAAAGTAGGCATTACATTTTCCCAATTAGTGCTGTTTATACCCACATAACCCCAAATGTAACAATCATAAACTATTAAGAAAGCTAATATTCATCTGCTAGTAACAGAAATGCAATATATTTTAGCACCCATAAGATATGACCCTGACACAATCCACTATACCATTATCATTACTGCAATGACAGACTTCATTGGCAATATGTCCTTCTTATGTATGCTAAAGGTTGGAGAATTCCAGAAGAGTGTTTGGGCTAAATTTTGATCCAATTTTTATCCTCAATTTTGGAATTTCCTTGCTCATGATTAAAATAATAAAAGGAAGAACTCTTACATTTGGGAGGCACAGGAGTTCTGATCAGAGTGGAAGGAGATTACTGGTCACCCTGATTATTCAATTCAGGAAATCTACTCCCTACAAGTAGGGTTAGTATTGTCCTAGAATATAATAAATACTTTAAATTCATCTATAAAAGCATCACACTGGTCTCACAAGAATCAAGCAGATACACAAGTAAATTATCTGGCTACCTGAAAAAGAAAAATTAATCTTTAAAGAAAATATGTATCCACTATTGTCAGTATATCATCAAAAACCACTTAATATGCAAAGAGGCCAGATAATGCAACTTTTAGTCAGTGGAAAACAGTCAACAGTAAACAATCATGACATGACACAGATCTGGAATCAATGGAAAGGCACACTAAAGTGTTATTATATATATATTAAAAATATAAATTATGACATTGTCATAAAATGTTAACATTAGGAAAATAGCAAAAAAATCAAAACCATCCATAAAAAGTTACCAAATGTTATTTCTAGCTCAAAAATTTGCAATAGCTAAAATAATCAATTTAGATAAAATTTATGATGCCAAAAGAAAGCTTCAATGCACTTTAAAAATAGATCAATAAATCTTTCTCCTTGTCCTTTGCATTTCACAGGACAGAGGCATGGAAAGGATTCATCCTCAGAATCGCTTAAGGAAGCAACTCTACTGGCACATTGATTTGAGATTTCTGGTCTGGAGAACTCAAAGAGAATACATTTCTCTTGTTTTAAGACACCGAAATTATAGCAATTTGTTATAAGTCCTGGAAAACTAATACATCATCCATGAATAATTTCCATGGATAAGTTTTGTTTTATTGTAACTGGTTGGGATTGGGAAGGTAAAAGGACAATGCCATTTCATTTCTCTGGGTGTCAGATGACGGTGTTTCACAAAGATTTCCAGAGTCCAATAGTCTGGGAACACTGTATAATGATATCAAGAAAATGGTTATTCCACAAAGCAGATGGAATCCCAAATGACTGAACAATGTTGTTAAGTTATGTTCCCAGTCACTGAGTTTGAAAGGTAAATTAGGAAAATGTCCTTTTGTTTGGGGAGTAAAGTGGAGAACAATGCTGTAACTTTGACACAATCTGTGCTACTATTCCATAGCCATGTGTTAAAACAAACACATTTGTAATTTTTTTGTTAGAATTAAAATGAAAGCCATTTCTTCAGACAGCAATAGCCCGGATGAGGAAATATTTTATGAGGTTGATTTTAATCTCCTAATTGATGTATTAATTGTGTAAACTAATTTTATTGAAAAATAAATCTCCATGTGACAGAGGCAGAGATTGAGTTATACCACCAACCGAGGAATATCCTGGATTGCCAGCACCCATCGGAATCCAGGGGAGAGGCATAGAATGGATTCCTGCCTGCAGAAGGAAGCATGGACTGACTGACACCTTGATTTTAGACTTCTAACCTCCAGAACCATGAGATATTAAATTGCCTTGTTTAAACCTGTTAGTCTGTGGTACTTTGTTACTGCATCCTTTGCATACTAAGACAGACATGAATGACACACAAGGCTTAAAGATACATCTATTTCTGGGGCTGCACAAAGCACATGCTGATGTGGCAAGAAAGGGCTTGGGGAGCTCTGTTTTAGATTGCAGAATTCCTTCTGACTCTATTGTGCCTCTCGATTATTAGTATCCTTGAAATTATTAGTGTAACTTGTCACCGTGTAACATTTATGATTCATGTGATTATAAATTTGAACTTTCTCTTATTCCAAACATTAACAGAATAAAGAAGAAATATTTGAAAGCATGAATAGAGGCAGAAAATGCCTCTGAGCATTTTCAATATGTTTTAATTATACACATTCTTAACACACAAGGAATAGAAGTGAACTTTCTTGATATAAAAGGGATATCTACAAAACTGTACAACTAACACTATGCTTAATGATGGAATATTGTACACTTAGCCTGAGTTCAAGTAAAACAAAAATGTTTGTTACCACTATTTGTTATCAATATTAACAGTAGGGTCTAGACAATGCAAAAAGGCTAGTGCAAAAAAAGAAAAAGAGAAATAAAGTATATAAATATTGGGAAGGAAAAATTAAAATAATAATTCACAGATGACACAAATATGCAGAAAATATAAAACCAAACCTGATCCTAATAAAATGAATATAATAAATTTTTAATATTGTCTGACACAAAATCAATTATAACCTTAATATAAAAAAAAAAACATGAAGTTTATAAAGTGATACCAATTGATATACTATAAAATATTTTTATGTAGGAATAATTCAAAAAAGATGTGTAACATCTCTACATGGAAAACTATGAAATACTGCTTAGAGAAATCAAAGAAGAAAGAAATAGAGAGATACATCATTTTTATAGAATGGAAAATTTTATGTTCTTAACATGTCAAATCCAAATTGAGCTATTGATTCAATAAAAATCCAAATCAAACTTGTAAATTGTATTTTTTTTGCAATATGAAAATTTCATCATAAAAATGCAAATAACTAGAATTATCAACATCTTCAGGTAAAGAAAGCAAAAGGATTTATAATTTCAGATATCAATAATTTATATAAAACTCAAAAAAATAAAATAGTTGATATTATTACAAAGAGAAATATGTCAATGGAGCAGATCAGAATCAAGAAATTGATTGATAAATGTAAGTACTCCATTTACAACAACAGGGAGATTGCATTGTATGCCAGAGTATATAGATTTTTTTGTGGGGGGAAAAGTAAACTCTGAGCCTTACTTCGTACAATATACAATAATTTGACATGACTAACAAATCTAAATTCAGAAACTAAAATAACAAAGTTTCTGAAATAATATATAGGGAATGCACTTATGGTAAAATATGGTTTTTATGACAAAAAATCATTAAATATAAAAGAAAAAGTTGCTACAATTAACAATAATAAAATTTAAACCTTTGTTATCATGCTATATTTTCCCAAATTTCTTTAAACAGAAGATTTATCAGTGAATTCATATATGGGTCACCAACGACTCTTTCACATAATTGCATTTTTATCATATAAAGCAAATGTCAAGCTACATTCTTTCAATTCATTCCTTTTCCTGAAAAGTCAAAAGATCCATTCACATAAAATAGTAGAAGTATCCTGGTATTCCATCATCCTCATATATATATATATAGTTTTTTGCTTATTTTTAACAGATTTTTACTGGTTACAACCAATAAGTCTGCATAATTGTTTGAAAATGGGTATTTCAGAGAGTTCTCTGCATTCCTAAGTTTTCATGAATGTGGTTTTGGGTCACAAGGAAAAGCAACCAGATATTCAGATGAAAATATTCATCTCAACTATAATTTTCATTTTAGAAGTCTCAAGATTTGATGTGTTTCAACAGAAAGTATGATTAACAGTCAAAATAGTAAGTGATGCATTTGTCATTTTAATTATATTACCCTACCTTAGAGTTTAGTCATAAACTTTGGAAATCTAGGAAACAAAACAAATTTTTAAGTATCTCTAACAAAATTTAAAATGTGAGTGATAATTTCTGTACTTGGTAAAGGATCTGTTTATTTCACTTATTAGAATGTATGTTCTTTGGACTTTTAAATGCCATTCTCTGGGAAGTTTTTGTGCACAAGAATAGATTAGCATTTAAGTGAAATAAAATGTAATAGATATACAGAATTATGTTATCTATATTAGCAAACTTACATTAAAAATGATGTATATATGCATATAATAAAATGAGCATACCTCTCCATCTTCCAAAACAATGACACTGAATACTCATAACCACATGAAAGACACTTGTCTTAATTTCGAAAATATATTTTGGAAGTAGAATAAACAGAAACCAATTAATCACATTTCCCTGAGTCATCCTTTAAATCTTGTGTTATACCTTGTGATATCTTGGAAATAAAGAGACAAATGTTTTTAGAGCATTGAATAAAGTCCAAAGTTGGTAAGGGTGAGTAAATTTACTCAATGATGTATTTGTAGCCTGTGAGATTAGAAGGAGGTTTGGAAGAAGGTAGGTAAGCAGCTAAAATATTTCTTCTACATCTCAATTTGATCTAATATACTTATTGTTTTGTCCCTAAATTTCCTGAGAGCACTACATTTATCAGGCCAACCATATATGTAGGTCAGTTCTTCCTGATGTTTTAGACTGTAATCCTGAGAAGGCCTTAACTGTGGTGGAACTCAGGTGAAAAGAATTGACTCTATCTCCACATCAGTAAAAGAGCACATCATTTTACAAAGTAAAGTGTGTCTACATACAAATAAACTGGAGTCTCCATGGAAATCTTTTCATGATTCACTGATGTAGGAAAATTTCAAACCCAGAGACATTAATTTTAAAATGAAAATATTTGAGTCCCTAGTAGTGTAACTAATTGTCAATGCATGAAAAGAATCTGTGGAAGAGCTATTAACACAAATACAGAATCACAGAATCCATGAATCTGGTTTTAATATCTCACTGAAAGATGCTCTGTGAGGTAAAGTACCAGCTACAAAATTAAAATATTTTATTGGAAGATCCAGCAAAGATAAGGCAGTTTATCATTCATTAGTTGTGAAACAGCAAATTAAATAAATGAAAGCAGATAAATTGATTCCCTTTATAAAGGAAAGCAAAAAGTAAGTTCAACAATAGATTCAAAGATCTAAAGAAATTTAACGGGACAAAGTAGACATCAACATAATATGATTTTGAAGTCCAAATTGAAACTCAAATAGTTTTGTAGGTGCACATGTAATGCATGTTTTCATTTAGAAATACTTCCTGCACATTGGCTATTTATTTAGATTGTATTAGCTTTTGCGGCTATTATGGTAAAAACACAAATACACATATTCCTAGACCTTCACAAATATGTAGTCTTTTGTAAGTGCTCATGTAGTAACAAGTTTTGTGATGAATTAGGGGCAGAGAAATCTAAGAAGGAGTCAGTTTTTGCATAAAGGGAGCCGGAGAAGGGAGCCGGACAAGTGTGTGTGTGTGTGTGTGTGTGTGTGTGTGTTCAGGCATGTGTAGACTTTGGAGCTGTTCATGGGAGAAAATACACATGATATAAACAGAAGCAAGAAAAAAAAATCTTTATTCCTAGAGGTAGAACCTAAACTTCATGTGACAAAGGCTGTGCATAATGAACACAAGTTATTTGATATTTAATTGCACTTTAAGAAGGAATAAAATATCAAGTAAATATAAAAAAAAGAAATTTCTAGAGAGTCAAATGACATCTTTAATCCTCATGAAATTGTAAACCCATAGCAATCAAAAGTAATCCTTCCCAGTGTACAGATCTAAAGGGTAAAACTTTTTAAAAATTGTAAGAATTTTAATTTAAAAAACCTGAAACTTATGATTAAGTATCACTTGATAATAAAAGGTCTTTTAATATTACATGCAGATTGGACAGAAGTTAGGAGTCAACAATGAGTAATGGGATAGTAAGAAGATTCATTATGCTGGGACAGACAAACCACTCACAACTGCAGATTCTGATATTTGTCTTCCTCATTCTCACCTATATGTTGAGTATAACCAGGAATCTGACAATCATCTCCCTTATTATAGTGGATTATCACCTTAAAATATTCATGTACTCTTTCCCACAAAATTTCTCCTTCTTAGAGATCTCATTCACCTCTGCATTTATTCGCAGGTACTTGTATAACATAACATCAGGGGACATGGTCATCACCTCTAATGCTTGTGCCAGCCAAGTGTTTTGTACTGACCTCTTTGCAAGAATAGAATTTTTTCTCCTTGCCGCCATGTCCTATGACCACTATGTGGCAATCTGCAAACCTCTGCCTTATGTGAATATCATGAACAGCACAGTCTGCAGAAGAACTGTCCTTTACTGTTGGGTGGCTGCCCTGTTGATTGTCATCTCACCACTTAGCATGGGCCTAAATCTGGATTTTTGTGATTCTAACATCATTGATCATTTTATCTGTGATGCATTTCCCCTCCTGAAGATTGCTTGTTCAAACACTTGGTTAATGGAACAGACTATTATAATCTGTGCTTTGTTGACCCTCATTATAACACTGATGTGTGCAGTTTTGTCCTACATTTATATCATGAAGGCAATATTAAGATTCCCCTCTACCCAGCAAAAGAGAAAAGCCTTTTCCACCTGTTCTTCCCACATGATTGTGGCTTCTATCAGCTATGGCAGCTGCATCTTCGTCTATATCAAACCTTCACAAAAGACTCAGTGGCGATTAATAAGGATGTAATAGTGCTCACGACGTCCATCGCTCCTATGCTGAACCCCTTCATTTACACCCTGAGGAACAAGCAGGTAAAACAAGCCTTCAGGGACTCAATCAATAGAATTCCCATATTTTCTAAGAAATAAGAGAATTTGAAGTGTAATAAGCATTTATGGTAAACTCCCCAAACACTCCATTCAGGTTAGCATTTAAAAGTACTCTGGGTTATACTGGACCAGTCTCTCTTTCTCTCACAAAACTGTTTAAAACACATCCAAACATAATAGGTATGTAAACATATCCTGGCATTACATACAAATTAGGAATAGCAAAACTAAAATAAAATTAAAGTATTCCTTCAAATTATACCAGAAGTGAATATACATTAAAATACTTTATATTTTTCAACTAAAGAATAAATAATGTTCACCATTATTTCTTTCAATTCAAACATTTCTAATAATTTATTCATTGATCATTCAAATATGTATTAAGTACTTTCTTTATGGCAAGCTCTCTTTCAGGCACAAGAAATAGAGGAAAGAATCAAACCAGTAAAGAAATGCTCCATTGTACATGCAGAGGGAAAAAAAAAGAAATATTTTGATGTAAAAAGTAAAAAAAAAATTCTAATTCTACTCGGATACATGGTTTTGTCATGGAAGCATTATTTTCCATACAATCCTGGAAAAACATTTTAAATTCTAAAATTGTAATGTTTATGGGATATGTAAAGTATGTTGAACTAATAATAACTACTATTTAAAATGTTGGCTTTT
>JAQZBX010106886.1:0-10710 GCA_029593785.1 Cabassous unicinctus
ATATATATATATATATATATAACAAATATTCCCATCCCAACCTCTCCCAAGCATACCATTCAGTGGGATTAATCACATTCACAGTGTTGCAGTACCCTCACCACCACCCATTACTAGTACTTACCCTTCAGCCAAACAGAAATCCTACCACCCCTTGTAACTTGTACTCTTTCTGTCCCTATGAATTTGCATATTGTTATTTTCTTTATGGTTATTATGGGGCTTATATTCTAAATCTATAACAATCTTGTTTGCTTTGATTTCCACTTAATTTCAATAGCATACATAAGCTATGTTCCTATATCCATCTGTCCCCCTATCTCTATGAACTTTTGTCACAAATTATATATGCATACATTATAAGTCCCAAATTATTGATTTATCATTACACTTTATGCATTTGTCTTTTAGATCTTGTAGGAAGTAAAAAGTGGAGTTACAAATAGAAAATACAATAATACTGGTGTTTTATTACCTATGTCATTATCTTTACTGGAGCTCTTTATTTCTTCCTGTGGCTTCAATTGTCATAAGTGTCCTTTCCTTTCAACCTGTATAACTCACTTTTGCATTTCTTGTAGGACCAGTCTAGTGGTGACAAAGTCACTCAGTTTTTGTTTATCTGTGAATGCCTTAATCTCTCTCTCATTTTTGATAGGTTTGCCAGAAGATAATTCTTGGTTGGCAATTTTTTTATTTCAGCATTTTAATCTTACTCAGGGTCCCTTGTATGTCATGTTGTTTCTCTCATGTGTTTTTCAGATTCTCTGTCTTTAGTATTCGACAGTTTGGTAATAATATAGTACATGGGCCTATTTGGGTTTACCTTGTTTGGAGTTTGTTGATAAATACAGTAAATAAATTGGCAAACTGATGGTGTCCCACAGGTTCCTCACACTTTATTGACCTTTTTTTCCTATTATTTCCTCTTTCTGCTCCTCAGGTTGTATGATTTCATTAGTCTTATCTTCAAGTTCACTGATTCTTTCTTCCTGCAGCTGAATGTGCTGTTGCACCCATCTAAGGAATTTTCTAATTTTGTTACTGTGGTCTTTAGTTCTGTTTGGTTCCATTTCATAATTTCCATTTCTTTATTGATATTCACTTTGTGTTCATCTATCTTTTTCTGATTTCTTTTAGTTCTTTTTCCATGTTTTCCTCTTTGAACACATTTAGGACCAGTATTTAAAAGTCTGTGTCTAGAATGTCCCAGGTCGGATTCTCCTCACTGATGGTTTCTAATACTTTAATCTTCTCCTTTCCTTTGCTTGGACCATCACTTTCTGTTTTCCGTTTTCTTTCTTTCTTTTTTTGTATGTTTTTTAATCTTTTGTTGAGACCTAGACATTTTTGAAATTTAATGTTATGGCTGAAATTTAGACTCTGAGGCATCTGTTCCTTAAGCTGGTAGCAAGCTAGTGTTTTGACAGAGCTTTCCTTGAATGCCAGGATCTAACAACAAAAAAGTACCTTTCCCAGTCTTTGCAGATTGACAGGTGCTCTCCTTCAGGGCTTATTCATACAATAGAATAGGTCCAGGCCAAAGTATAGGTATTGCTTTCTGTGCATGAATCTTGTCTTGAGCATGCATGTTTGTCTCTAGGATTTCTCCCATTTATATGGTTCCTAATGTCTCCTTTTCCCTAGGAAACCATTTCCTGATGTTCCTGAGCAGTGCACTGTAT
Organism: Cabassous unicinctus; assembly: GCA_029593785.1. Lineage (NCBI taxonomy): Eukaryota > Metazoa > Chordata > Mammalia > Cingulata > Chlamyphoridae > Cabassous > Cabassous unicinctus. Next base: position 1,686 of record JAQZBX010106886.1, read on the forward strand.
GTTCTCCAGCCAGGAATCCCTTGCCCCAGACATCCACTTGACTGCTGTCCCACAGCTTTCTGTAGAAGAGCTCTGTGAGCTGCTTTTTACATACAGGGCAAGCTCTGGGACAGCAAGTCCCTCAGGCCACTACCAGACAGAATGGCCAGGCATTTATACTCCCAACATTGCACGAGAGTTACTCTGCTCCCTCTGGAACTGCGACCAAGGATCTGCATTGGGAGCATGGACTGCCTTTGTGCCAAATTGGTGAGGGGTGGGGAAGGGTCAGTCAGGATCCCACAAGATCCTACTGCTTTTAAGTAGCCTGTTTCTTGATGTTTTCTGGAGCTTTGGGAAAGATATTTCTGCTAGTTCTTCCTGACTGTTCAAAGAGCCCTCAAGCTTCTCAATCCTCAGTCTAGACTGGGGTAGAGGCAATGCCACATCTTCCCCCTGCTCCACTCATTTTTTGCTTTCAACAATCATATTTTTAAAAACTTGAGGAGAAAAACAGACTACAGTATTAACCGTATCGTTAACATTTCTGTTATACTTTATTTCTCAGTTCTCTTTGGTATAATTTTCCTTTAGCTTGAATACTTTCCTTAGTATTCTGTTAAAGCAAATCTGCTGGTGATGAACTCTTTAATTTTTCTTCAAGTCAGAATGTCTTTATTTTGCCTTTATTCCTGATGGATATTTTTGCTGGATATAAAATTGTATATTATATAGAGTTGACAGTTTTCTTTCAGCACACTAAAAATGCTGTTCCATTGCCTTTTGGGCTCCCCAAGATCATTCATATTTAACTCATTGTATGTCATCATGTCTAGTTTCATTTTTCTCTAGTTGTATCAAGATTTAAAAATAATTTTAGCAGTTTTTAGTAGTTTGATTATAATGTATTTAAACATTATTTTCTGAGTTTAGTTTGGGGTTCAAACTTTTTGAATCTGTAAATTTTTTTCCATTAAATTTGGGATATTTGGGGCCTTTATCTCTTCAAATACTTTTTCTGGTCCAATCTCTTTCTTCTTCCCTTCCTTCTGGAATACCAATGGCACATGTTAGTTCTTTTTATATTGTCCAACAGGTCCCTGAGGCTGTTTTTTTCCTCCTTCCAATCCCCCCCCGCCATGTTCTTCATATTGGATACTTTCTGTTCATCTGTCTTAAAGTTCACTCAGTCTTTCCTCTCATGTCTCCATTTTGTATATTGAACCCTTCCAGTGATATCTTTAAAATTTTAAAAACTTTTAATTTTGAAATAATATAAAATTGAAATATAGATTCTCAAGAAGTTGCCAACATAGTACTGAGAGGTCCTATGAACCCTTCACCCAGTTTCTTCCAATGGTTACATCTTACATAATTATCAAAACCAGGAAGTGTTGCTAGTACAATGTGTGTATATAGTTCTATGTCATTTAATCATATGTATGGACTCATTTAATCACCACTGCAATCAAGATATCATACTATTTCATCACAACAAAGATCTCCCTTGTGCTACCCTTTTACAGTCACACTCCTCTCCCCCAACCACCATCCATAATTCCCTGGCAAGCACTAATCTGTTTTCCATTTCTACAATTTTGTAATTTTGAGAATATTTTATCAGTGGAATTATACACCATGTAGTCTTTTGAGATTGGCTTTTTCTTTTTTTCCCTACTCAGCATAATACCCCTGAGATCCATCCAAGTTATTTTGTGTCTACATAATTCATTACTTTTAATTGTTGAGTAGAGTTCCATTGTGTGGAACATACCATAGTCTAAACATTGACCTATTGAGGTACGTTTTGTTTTTTTCAATTTTAGGCAATTACAAATAAAACTTTAATGAATAATCATGTACAGGTTTTTATGTGAACGTAAGTTTTCATTTCTCTAGGATAAATGCCTACAAATTAAATTGCTGGGTTGTATGTTAAGTATATGTTTAGGTTTTAAAATATACTGTCAAACTATTTACCTGTGGCTGTACTTTCCCACCAGCAATGCAGAGAAATTGTTTTTCTGCATCCTCATTAGAATTTGAAATGGTCACTATGTTTATTCTGTTATATTCTATAAGTTTTTTACCTTTAAGTTTTACATTTAAATCTGTGATTCATTTTGCATTAACTTTTGTGTGAGGTGTATCTAGGTTGAGTTCGTTTTTTCTGTTTATGGATATCCAATTGTTCCAGCACAATTTATTGAAAAGGTTATCTTATTGCCATTGAATTGCTCTTGTAACTTTGTCAAACATCAGTTAGCTGAACTTGCGTGGGGTATTTCTAGGCTCTCTATTCTGTTTCATTGATGTATGTGCCTATTCCTCTGCCAGTAAAACAGTGTTGATTACTGTGGCTATATAATGTTTTGAAATCTGATTGTATTTCCTTGTTGTTTCCCTGCAATTGGTTACACTTTCCTTGTTCTTTGTAATTTGGATTCTATTCTGGAAATTGTGACTGGTATTAATATAACTGTGTACATCTATTACAATCCTCTGGAGAATATAAAAAAATTTTTCAATCAACCCAATAAGTTTCAGACCAAAAATTCTGTCTTGAGTGGTTCCAATAGCAGTTCAGTTTTCAAAGCCTTTACTTATTTCCTTTGGGTCTTTCTCAAACATCCATCACTAATGGATTAGTCAGAGAATTGGGTCATAATTTAAATCTTAGTTCAGTTCACATAGCTGTTTCTACGAGTCCTATAGGACTCTAGTTACATGTGTATTTGGCTGCTTAGTTGTCTCACAGGTCTTTGAGGCTGCTAACTTAAAAAAAATGTCTTATTTTGGATAACTTCTTTTTTTAAAAGATTTATTTATTTTATTTTATTTATCCCCCCCATGCTGCTTGTGCTGCTGTGTCCATTCGCTGCGTGTCTTCTCTGTGTCTGCTTATCTCCCCCTTGCTGTGAGGTCTTGCCGCATCAGCCCACGGCGCCGCGCGAGCCGGCCTGCCCTCACAAGGAGGCGCCGGGAAGCGAACCCGGGGTCTCTCATATGGTAAACGGGTGCTCTATCCATTGCGCCACACCCGCTTCCTGCCGTGAGGTTGCTGCATCAGCCCACCGCACCGCTCAGGCCGGTGTGCCCTCACAAGGAGGCCTCGGGACGAGGACCCGGGCCTCCCATATGGTAAACGGGGGCTCTATCCACTGAGCCACACCCGCTTCCCTGGATAACTTCTTTTGATTCAATTTTTAGTTCTTCTATTATTAACCTTACCCAATACATTTTTGAGTTCAAATATTGTTTCCTTTAGTTTTAGCATTTCTATTTGGTTCTTTTCTTTAAAAAGCTTCTCTCCTGAAATTCCCTAGTTCTTTACTCATTATATCTTCTTTTCCTTTTAGATTCTTTAATGTGTTTACTATAACTAATAAAGTCCTTGTTTGCCAGTTCTAACATTGAGGTTGTCTTTGGGTCTGTTTCCACAATCATGGGTTATGTTTTCCTATTTCTTTATATATTTTGTAATTGTGGATGATATATGTTATTTTCTTCTCAATAGTATTTCTTTCTAGTTCAATTACTGGAAGATCACCTTGATCATGTAGAGGCTTTTTTGTTTGTTGCTGTTTGGCATCATTAGTCCCAGTATGTAATTTTTAGTCCTGTTTCATATTACTCCTAGGCATGGTGCTTCTGAGGTTTCAGTGAAAGCCCGAGTTGTTTAGAAAGTGCTTCTATTTTGGTAGACTTGAACTCAAACTGTCCTTCCTTTGTTGTGGGCAGCTGATGAAATCTTTTTAAGCCTTTTAGTTGTTTTCCCTTGGGCTCCTTGGGGTCTTGCTCTGTGCATGTACAGTTCAGGAGCAAGCTAAATATTTGAGGGGAGTTTGTAGGTATATTTTTGGGGATGTGCTCAAAACTCTGACCCCATGAAACTCCTCAGCACAATTATACTGTCATCTTCAACTTAATCTCTATCAACTGTGCATAGCACGGACCTTAGTGCCTTTGAATTATTTTATATTTCTTGAGTTTCTTAATATTATTGGTAAGAGGGTTAGTGTGATACAAGCCACTCTACCATTATCAGAAGCTGGAAATATGATGTGGACATTTGCCATAGGCATTTTATTTTATTTATCTATTTATTTACTTGATCCATTTTAAACCCCCCCTTCCCCATTTTGCTGTTTTTTTTTGTGTGTTTGTGTGTGTCCATTGGCTGGGCAATTCTCTGTGTCATCTCTTCTCATCCTCCTCCTCCTCCAGTCTTCACCAGGATTCGATCCTGGAGACCTCCAATGTAGGAGAGAGGTGTTCTGCCATCTGCGCCACCTTGGCTCCTGGTTTTCGGAGCTTTCGGAGCATCGCATCTTGTCTCTCTCCTTTTACGTCATCATCTTGCTGCATGGCAGCTCCGTGGCTCACCGGCACACAGAGCCTGGCAGCTCCCGGGGCCTGGCGGTTCACCGGGACACACAGCCTGGCAGCCCTGCCATAGGCATTTTAACACTAGTTTCCCACCCCCATATCTTAAATTAAAAAAATTTTTTTTTAATGTTCAGTTTTTAAAGTTACCATTAGTAATTAAAATGGTCTTACCTATTTCTAACCCATTTCTTATGGCACACCACTATCCTTGTAGTGTAGCTAAAGATGAAAAGAACTGTGATAAAATATTGGTTAGGGATGATATAAAGGTTAGAAAGGTGGTGAAAGATGCTGCATCATGAGGCACATATTAGACGATGTCTGACAGACTAAACACATAGATGGCTGTGGAGCCAAGTATTTATTACATTTACTTATATTAGAGAAAGGGTCATCACTCATTCTAAATAAGGCGGCTGCTGATATACTATGAATTCACTTGTATCACATGAATTGTATTGTTAAAATAAACTTTCTTCATAATGATGGTTTGGCGGGGGTTGGCAATTAAATTATCCCTTTTAATGGCTAATCCAATTTTAAGAGCTTGAAACACTTTTTAAAAATTATTCTAGTACATATCAAGAGGTACTGTTTTCTTATACAAATCACAAATCATGTATCTCTTTGATTCAAGGGGTTAATATCAACTTTTAAAATTTGTTATTTTCAGGGTGCAGGCAGATAAAGAAAGTAAAATTCCTGACTTTGGAGCTCTTAAGTAGACTTCTAGAAATTTATAGCAAATATAACAATGACCAACACCCTGGATTTCAATTGCAAGAGCCATGAGATGGAAAGAAAAGTTTTATTTTTTGTTGTTTTTTATGTTCAAATACCATGAGTCAAATCTTAAAGGCTTTAGGTTTGGAAGGAGGTAGAATGAGGGACATTTTCCCACCTCAGAGAAATACAATTTTGATTAACAGGTACAAAGAATAAAATAAAATATGATCAAGGTCAAAATGATGTCCCTCTCCTCTCCACCCTGGTCCCAAGACAGCATCTGCAATTCCAGGAGTCACATGAAGACAGAACTCTGTTAGAGGACCATTTCTTCCCAGTTGTCTTTAAAAAGCATAGAAAAAATTTCTCACAAGGACCCCAGAAGACCTCTATTCTGAACTCCTTGGCTTGAAATGGGTCACAGGCCCAACCTTAAACGAAACAGTGACAAGGGGGATAACTGGCTCTGCCAGCTAGAAAGAATGACTATTGGGTGGTTAACTGTCTATTATAGTGGAATGTGACAGGAAGAATAATTGTAATATCTGAATTTGAAAGTTTTATTTATCCTGCACCCCTGCCCCAGTGTTTTTGCGCTTGCTGTCTGCTCTCTGTGTGTTCTTCTGTGTCTGCTTGTCTTCTCTTTAGGCGGCATCAGGAACCGATCCTGGGACCTTTCAGAGTGGGAGAGAGGTGCTCAATCTCTTGCACCACCTCAGCTCCCTTGTCTGCTGTCTTGTTATTGTCTCTGTGTCTATTTGTTGCATCATCTTGCTGTGCCAGCTCTCTGTGCGGGCCAGCACTCCTGTGCAGGCAAGGTCGCCATGTGGGCCAGCTTGCCTTTCACCAGGAGGCCCCAGGAATTGAACCCTGTACCTCCTATATGGTAGACGGGAGCCCAATTGCTTGAGCCACATCCATTTCCCAGAAGGGACTTTTAATGACAATTTCTTCCCTTATCTAAAAGCCTGTTAGGGTGTCGTCTAGATCTCTGAGGTGACAAAATAAAGAATTCAAATCAAGAGTAAATCCTTGAGCAAAAATCTATTGACAACTCTATTAAGCAGACAAATATTCAGGAAAGTTCCAACTAAAAAAGGTACTCTTGGCCTTAAGTAGTCAAAGAGTATCTTTTATTCTTACAAGAGGCTCCAAGTTATGAGATGCCACTGGTCAAATGGGAATTTAGAATGTTCTCCAAATGGAGCAAGAGATAGCAATATCTACCTCATTCCCGTAATTGCTCCTTGAAGAAGACTGACAGGAAATACCTGATGTAAAGAACTAGGAAAGATGAATAGGAGCAAGGGATAAAGGAAAGAGGTGAATGAACCCTGCAGAGGCTAAAACCTCCGAATTTTACTTTAAGTTTTTCAAGGAGTGAAGAAAAAGCAACTTGCTCTCCCTTAGCTGCTTACCCCCATACCTCCTTCTTGCTCAGCCAAACCTCATATAACTCTGCCAGAAAAACAAGGATTTCCATTTTACATGTAAAGGCAATGTAGCAATGTCAATGGCTGATCAAGGGAACTGAAATGAACATTTTCATGTATATCCTTGGAATGTATTTCTCTTCTTGTGATGAGTTTATTTTTATGAAACGATTTTTTGACCCTGACCTTTTCCATAACCTTGGCTTTTTTCTGTATTAAAAATAGCATAGGAAAAAACTACAACAACAAAACACCCAACATTGTGAGTTGTGAAAACAGCCATAAATCATTTACTATCAAAACATCACTGATCCCTGAATTTAACACAGTCTAGGGTTGGACGCAATGTAGTCTGTTATAATTTTTATCTGGGCTATTATGGTTAGCTTTAGAAGAAGGGAGATCAAGACAGTCCAAGCAAATATTCACTACAGAGACAAGAGAAGATGAAGCAATTAATCTGAGTCTTAAGAGTAAAGTCCAATATCATAGTTTAACAAGATCAAACTGTCAGAAAATGAACAAACATCAGAATCTGGACAGATAAACCATACCCATGAAGATCCAATGTAGTTGGAGAAACAGGAGGGAGGGGCTAGATGACTAGCTGAAAATTCAAGGGTCCAGAGATGTGCTCAGGTGAAATTAAAATTGAAGGTCAGTTCCCAGATCACCAGCCAAATTGCAGACAGGCCTAAAAATTTTAAATGAATTAAAGTATCCTGAATCTTTTTTTTTTTTTTTAAGGATTTATTTACTTTTATCCATTTTTGCTGTTTTTGTGTCCATTCGCTGGGCAACTCTCTGTGTCCATTTCCTGCCCTCTCTCCTTGTCCTTTTCCTCCTGTATTCACTGGGATTCAATCCTCAGAACCTCCGATGTGGGAGAGAGGCATCCTACTGCCTGCGCCACCTTAGTTCCTGGTTTTTCAGCATGTCTTGTCTTGGCTCTCCCTTGGTGTCACTCTCCTGTTACATCATCATCTTGCTGCGTGGCTCGTGGGGCCCAGTGGCTCCCCCGCTTGCGGGGCCTGGCGGCGAACCCATGCGTGGGGCCTGGGGAGCTAACCCACTTGCAGAGCCGGATGGCGCACCTGTGCACAGGGCCTGGTGGCCCACGTACCTTCTATATATATTTTTTAATTTTTACCGGGAGGTCCCGGGGATCAAACCCAGGTCCCTCCGTATGGGAGATGGACGCCCAACCATTGAGCCACATCCGTCCCCCAGTATCCTGAATCTTGAACATGTGGGTCCACTTACAGGAGAGGAAGCTGTCTGCAATCTGTCTTCCCTATGTCCTAGTTTTAGGCTTTCTCACTTTGAGGGCAAAAAGGGCTGGTAGCTCTACGTTGCATCCTGAAGCAAAATTCTCTAATAATTATAATATGGAAGTATATTCCAGAGTGCCAACAATATCACTAGCACCAAAGAAAACTTCTGGTCTTGGCACCTCTCCTCAGTGAGCCTCACATATAATAAAATAATAAAATCACTTCTGTAGAATATAGATCAGACTATCTGCCATGTGCTTAAAAAAGCACATTATGAGCAAGTTAAGCAATCTTAGCTTTACTTCTTGATTGATTATTGCAAGTTTAGAAATCTTGGTAACAATCGTGTTCAATTCTGAATGGGCTATTTTATTTCTATACAACTACTTTTTTTGGTGTCATTAAATAGCTCATTTTTCATGTGCCTTTTCATGAAAACAGGAAGATCCAGAATGTTGCAGGTCTACTTAGTTGTGAAAAGGGATCTGTCTATGAAAATATCTTCTGGATAGTTTAATGTACAACCTGCCCCCATATTAAAAAAAAAAAAATCACAGAAAACCACTCCTTTTCATCCAACCTTGACTACTCCTTTATCAACATTGGTTCAATTTATTTTCAAAATTAGCCCAACCTGTTAGGAAATGGATTCTTGCCTTTGTCCAGTAAACGAGAATTTCTTGCCTCAAGTGAGGCCGTTTTAAAAATGAGAAGTCAAGAATGAACAATTATGGACTGTTTCACTCACCAAATTAGTAATTTGTACTACTGTCTTTGTATATGCCAAACAAATGGTCAATATTTTTCCTATTTCAACGTGCTTGGGGGATTTAGGGCTACTTAGGGATAGCAGTAAGATCCCATCTGGGCTGACTGAAGCCATCTACCTGTTTGATATTCTACAAATTGTGCGCTGTCGGGATGGAGCCTCAAGGCAGTGTTTGGAAACTACATTATTAGCTGATGCAGAGGCAAAAAAAGATCTAGAGCTTACTTTTGGCTGTTAATTCTCCGTGGAAACCCTGGACTCTTTTCAAGTGAAATGGGCAACTTTAGGGGAAAGCAGACTTCAGAATATTGTAGCTGTGATATTGGGAAATAGGAGGCTATTATCCTAAGCACATGAAGTTTGCTTTGCCAGGGAAACAAGATAAAATCTATATTGGAATGCAGAATTCCTCACAATAAATAAAAATTCCTTTAGAAAATATAAATGAAATGTTG
>JAQZBX010106887.1:0-10710 GCA_029593785.1 Cabassous unicinctus
TTTGATGAAGTCCAATTTATCTATTATTTTCTTTATGGATCATGCTTTTTGTGTCAAATCTAGGAATTTGACTAATTCAAAGTTACGAAAACTTTTTTCCTGAGTCTTCTTATAGAAGTTTTATAGTTTAGCTCTTACATGTAGGCCTAATTATACATTTTGCATTGATATTATGCCTGCTGTGAAGTGGGGGTGAGGGGTGGGAAATGAAGTTAAAACCTTAACTCACACCATGCATAAATATGAACCAATTTTGAAAAAGAACAAATCTGAAGAGGAAAAAAAATAATGTTGAGACATTTAGATTTTCTGGACTAGATTATCCATTACACAATTCACTGCTTTTTGTTCAAATCAATTGACCATAAATCTGTTTATTTCTGGCATCAAAATTCTGTTCTATTGATCTATATGTGTATCCTTATACCATTCTAAAGTAAGTTTTGTAAGTGAGCAGTGTATGACCCACTTGTTCTTTTTCAAATTTTTTTTTCTACAAAATTTGTATGCATTTCCATATAAATTTAGAATTAGCTTGTCAATTTCTATAAAACACCTACTGAGAATTTGATAGAGATTGTATTTAATATATTTACTAATTTGGCAACTATTGCCATTTTAATATTGAATGTTCTAATCCATGAACATGGAAAGTCTCTTCACTTATTCGGACCTTATTTAATTTCTGTCCACAATACTTTGTAGTTTTCAGTGTAAATGCTTTGCATTTCTCTTGCTAAATTTCTTTCAAAGTATTTTATTCTTCATGATGATATTTCAATGGCATTGTTTTCTTAATTTTATTTTTAGAATTTTTTTTTACTAGTATATAGAAATACAATTGATTTTTATAGTGATCTTGTATCCAACAATCTTGATATACTTATTTATTATTCTACTAGTATTTTTATAGATTTGTTATGATTTTCTAAATACAGTATTATGTTATCTATGAATAAAGAAAGTTTGCTTCTTCCTTTTCAATCTGTATGCTTTTTATTTATTTTTCTTGCTTTATTGCACTGGTTATAACCAGCAGTACGATGTTGACTAGAAATGGTGAGAGCAGTCACCCTTGCCTGATTCCCAATGGTACAGTGAAAATATTCATTCTTTATCATTAAATATAAGATTACCTGTACCATTTTTGTAGATGCAAACACCCCTAAGATGGAGGAAGTTCTCTTCCATTCTTAATGTATTGAGTGCTTTTATCATGATTGAGAGTTCATGATTGATTTTTGAATATTAAACCAACCTTACCTTCCTGGCATGAATCTTATTTTATCATAACATATAATATTTTTTATGTTACTGAATTATGTTGCTAATATTTTGTTAACGATTTGTGTGATAATGTTATTAAGGGTTATTGACTATAATTTTCTTTTCTTGTGATGTCTTTGTTTGGCTTTGGTATCAGGGCAATGCTTTCATAGAATGAATTGGGAAATTGTCTTTCCCCTTGGTTTTCTGAAAAAAAATTGTGAAGATTTAAAATAAATTCTTCTTTAAATATTTGATACACTCTACCAGGAAGGACTTTTGGGCTTTATTTGTGAGAACATTTTTAATAACTAACATATTTTATTTCGTTCTTACAGATATGTTCAGATTTTCTATTTCTTTTTAAATCAATTTTGGTAGTTTTTATCTTTCTAGGTATTTGTCCATTTCATTTAAGGTGTCTAATACCATGAAAATAATGTTATACTCAAATAATATGCTTATCCTAAAAATGCATGCATTAATTGGCATGATGTTGTTCATAATATTTCCTTGTAATCCTTTTAATTGCTAGTGATGTTTACAGTTTCTTTTCTGATTTTGGTAAATTGCATCTTCTTTCTTTTATTCCTGATCAGTCTAGCTAACAATTTATCAATTCTGTTTATCTTTTAGAAGAAGTAACTTTTAGTTTCTCTGATTTTCTTTTTTTTCTATTTTATTGCTTTTGACTTTAAAATCTATATTTTTCTAATATAGATAGTTAAAGCTATAAAATCTTTAGGGATTGCTTTAGCTGTATTGTATACATTTTGATACATTGTATTTTCATTCAGGTCAACATATTTTCTAAATTCCCTTTTGAGTTTTTCATTGGCCATGGATTATTTAGAAATTTATTATTTCCTCTCAACTTATTTGGTGATTTCCTAATTTCTTTTATTGTTGACTTTAACCTTACTATTGTTGTGTTTGGAGCACATACTTTGAAAAATTTCAATTTTTTTCAATTTATTGATATTTGTTTTATAGCCTGGAATATGATCTATCAGGGAAAATATTTCATCTTCAAAAAAATAGTGGTTATTCTGTTGTTCTTTGGTGGTGTCTTCTATAAATGTGAAGGAGGTCATGTTGATTGTGTTGTCCAAGTCTTCTATATCCTGATGATTTTCTGTCTAGTTCTATCAATCTGCTGCTCAACACCTCTGCTTTAGATTTCCTTGGCTGCTCAAGCAAATTCCAGGCAATTCATTAACTTAACAATGGGAATTTATTAGCTCATGGTTTTGAGACTAGAAGTCCAAATCAAGGCACCATCAAAGTAATGCTTTCTTTGCAAAGACTGGCAATTTGGGTCTGTCTGCTGGTGATCCTTTGTCCTTGTTTCGTTTGTCACATAGAAATGCTCATGGCAACTTTTTCTGGCTTCCCCCTTCTCTTTCAGGTTCCATTGACCTTCTGCTTCTTGCTTCCCATGGCATTTCTCTATTTGTCTGAATTTCATTCTGCTCCAGTAACAGGAATCAGAGTCAACCTGATTGAGTTGGGTCACACAATAATTGAAGTAACCTCATCAAAAGGTCCTACTTACAATGGGTACACACACAAGAATGGATTAAATTTAAGAACATGTTTTTTCTGGATCACAAAGCTTTAAACCACCATTTCCTTCAATAGTTTTTTTTTTTTATTATTATTATTTCAATTATTGTACTTTTCACCTCCAGAATTTCCATTTGGTTCTTCTTTATAATTTCCATCGCATCACTGAGATTCCCAATTTGCTTACATATTGTTTTCCTGAATTCCTTTAGTTCTTTGTCCATGTTTTCCTTTAGTTCATTGATACTGTTTAAGAGCATTATTCTAAGATCTTTGATTAGTAATTCCAGAGACTGGGATTTGTCCAGAATAGTTTCCATCAAATTGTTTCTATCATATTTCTGGGCCATACTTTCTGTCTCCTCATATATATTGTAATTTTTTGTGGTTGAGAACTGGACATTCTGCATATTATGTTGCAGCCACTCTAGCATTTTAGCTCTCCCACTCCTCAATCCATCAGAACAAGAACAAACAAACAAACAAAAAAGGAATAAAAATGGAAACAAGGAAAGAAAGAATGAGAGAGAAAGAAAAATAGAAAAATGCTAACAAAAGACAAAACACACACATACATGCATACAAACAAGAAAAAAATAAAGTGTACTGCCTATCTAAGTCTCTTCATTATATGCTGATGGGAAGCTGCTGACAAGTGTAAAAACTAGGGCAGCATAGATGCTCATCCAACAAGGATCATCCATACCAAAAAAGATAAAGCAAAAACAGCAAAAAGAGAGGGAGAGAGGAGCGGATGTGGCTCAAGTGGTTGAGTGCCTGCTTCCCACATGGGAAGTCTTAAGTTAGGTTCCCAATGCCTCCAAAAAACAAAAAAACAAACGACAAGCAAACAGATGAAAAAACCAACTCAGAGTAGCTTATGTGATTCAGTGGTTGAGCACCAGTTTCCCACATACAAGGTCCTGGGTTCAATCCCCAGCCCCTGTACCTCAAAAGAGAGAGAGAGAGAGAGAGAGAGAGAGAGAGACAGAGAGAGACAGAGAGAGAGAGAGAGAGAGAGAGAGAGGTGCAATGGCCCTTTATATCCAGGTAGATGATGCTGATGTTAGTCTAGAAGTTGCTGGGTCCTTAAGGATCTGCCAACCTAAACAATACAAGAAAATAAATAAGAAACACAACCAAAACTAATGTTTACTGGCTCTTTACATCTGAGTAGATGCTGGTGTGAGGCCAAAAGCCTCTGTTGCCATGAGGGTAGAAACCTAGGCTAAAATCTGTATTGAGGCCTCAGGGATCTGCCAGACTAAGAAATTCCCACCCACAAAGCAAAGAAAGTCAATGAAAAAAGGTTCACTGGCTCCTTACTTCCCAGTAAATGCTGATGTGATGCCTAGAGGCTCAAAATCAATGTTTGCATTTGCACTTGGCCCTTAAGGGATCTGGCAGACCAAAAACACACATGCACAAAAGAAGGAAAAAACATAACAAAAAATAGGTGCACTGGTTCTTTTCATCCCAAAGGACGCTGGTAGGAGGCTGGGAGCCTCCGCTGCCCAGTGGGCTGTAACTGAGACCAGTGTTGCCATTGGTACCTATGGATCAACCTCAACCCTTAACCTCTGCTTTCCAATTATGCAGTTACCTTTGCCAGCCACTCCTGGAATCTGGTCTGCCTTTCTGCAGCCACTACCATAGGGCTCAAGAATAGGAACTGGTCACTGGTTTGGCCTTTCACTTACAATAACTGAACTCTGGGCAACCTCTCACTTCTTCTGCCACTCCTGTAGTTGTTCCAAATGTCCAATCTGGTTCCAGCATTACCACCTCATTAATTCTAATCTCTTTTCCCAGCTCATTAATTTTTCTGATGGAAGGAACAAACTAAAATTTTCTATTCTGCCATTTTGTGCCTGCACTCTTGAAGCACTTTTTCCCAGACTCCTTCACGTCTTCTCTACACATATAGACAGACTTTCAATTAGCCAGAGTTGTGTGGAGAATTTGGTGCCTTTCAGGTCTTCCTGGCACATGTCCAGATGCTCCCAGCCAGCCGGGAGGACAGCCTATCTAGCTCCTCTATGACTATTTCATTTTCAGGAACTCCCGCTTACATTTCTGTCTAAGCACTTGTCTGCTGCTGACCACAACAAAGTCCAAAACCTCCAGCTTGACAAGGTGTGTATTTTTCCTATTTGTTTTCTACCAAGTTTTCTCCTTTTAGTGATAAGGCCCCAGATGTGGGTTTTTCTTCTTATGGTTCTGATCAAATTAGCCACCAGCAGCAGCAAAGCTGCTGGTTTTCATTACTAGCCCCATCCAGGTGGAACTACAGCGTCATCTGCACTGGGGGAGAAAAGGGCAACAACTTCAGGCAAGAAAGCCACAGACTCCCAGTGTTCTTTCCCAAAGTTTAGAAATTTTTCTTGAATAATTATTACTCAATTGCTTTTGGTTGATTTCCAGAGCTCTGAAATGGTCATTTTAGCAATTATGTTTTATAGTTCTTTTTGAAGAGGAGAGGATTTGCTGACTTCTTCATTCTTTCATTGTTGGAAGTCTCAATGTTTTTTTGATGTAGTGTCCAATATAGAATGCCTCTGGTTGTCATGTCACTTTAGTTTTCTTTGATCTATGACTATAACCACTCCAGTCCACCATTTTTTATCCTTTGAGACAGTTATATTTTGAATACAGGTTAATTCTGATCCTTCCTTTTTCTTTATCCCTCCATCCATCAAATATCGTTTTGGTTATTTTTTTTATTTTAATTCAAGTCCTAAATCTATATACTCCTAATCCTCCTTCTTGCCACCATTCTAATCCAAGTCATCATCATTTTTTTTCTGGATCACTGCAATTTCTTCCTAATGGCTCCCCCTGCTTCTACTCATTCTCTCCCAGCCAGATTGTATATTCCAAACAATAGAGTGGCTCTTATGTTGGAAAACAGATCATATTCTGCTGGCTAATATCCACCAACAACTTTTATTGCCCTTAGAATAAAATCCAAATACATTACATGGCCTATCAGGTCAGGAATTCTCTGGCTAAAATCTACCTCTTCAATTTCCTCTCATCATGCTTTACTTATTATATGCTCCATTCAAACTAGTCTCTTTTAAGCTCTGTAAATGTGTCAAGCTTTTTTCCACCTCAGGGCCTTTGCACTTGATATTCCCTCTTCCTGAAATATTTTCCATCCTTTCATAAAATGCCTGGCTTATTTTCATTTTTCGTGAATCGGCCTCAATGCCACCTTCTCAGAGAAGACTTCCTGTACAATCTCATCTAATTTAGTGTTATCCACTTAACTCCTCCCTCAATTATTTTCTGGACCATCACACAGGTCATTTATTTTGTGGTACTTTATTACAATTGGTGAGTATATTGTTTATTTGTTTCTTAATAATTGTTTATATCTTGTAGTCAACTTACTTTATGGAAGAAAGGAAGTTTGTCTCTTCTATTCACTGCTGAATCCCCAATACTTTCAGAGTGCCTGGTGGGTAATAGGAGCCTCTTACTTTCCCATTACAAAATTAAGGGAACAAAAAATATATTATTCTCCTCTAATTGTAGCATTGAAAGATATTAGATAAGGAAATACATAAATAATTATGATCAAATTAACAACTTGACTAAGTATGAACATAATTTTTGGTGGTGTTTTTTCCTTGTGTTTTTGTACAGCATCTACATTAGTTAATAAAGTGGTTTCAGATGATATTTTGTGCAAATAAAGTATTAAACTAGAATTGTTTAATAAAAAGTCTTCAAAATAAGAAAACAGATGTATATACTCGGCTTCATCTTATAATCAAACAAGTTGTATAATTTAAAGTTCAAATTATCCATTTTAAAATGGAGATAATATAAACATTGTAACTGACAACTGTTTTTTCAACTCGAGACTAATACATACAATGGATTCAGACCTTGCATTTTCACAAAGAAAATACATTTATTTCATCTACTATGTGTGATAAAATGACTTTTTAATGTTATTCATCTCCTGGAAAACCAAAGCATAATAACAATACCTCTCAGCAATTCTGCAGTCTTAGAGATTCTGTCATTTTCTTCTAAAAAGCATTTAGACATTTAAATCAGTTTATCTCTTTTCTCTAGAAAATCCTTCCACCTAGATAGTTTTAAAATCTTGGTTTCTAAGGAGAAAAAATATGAAGTTGCACCATAGTGTCTACTAATTCATTTAATCTATAAATCAGCAGGAACAGAAAAATAATACATATCATTTCTAGGGCTCACAACTTCCATAAATAAAAATTTCATTTTCTGGTACTGACAACCTGAGTTTCTACTGTGGTACTGAGTCCTCATCATGTCACTTGCACTTTATGACTAAAGTAAATATTAAAGCCCACATATTTGATAGATCTACAGTGCTCCTCTTTTCCTCTCAGCTTTTGAAATGAAATAAGAGTTCAATAAAATGGTGCACTACAAGTCTTTTGTTCAGCTGCATACAGTATATCTTTCGATATGTACAGCATATTCATTTCTTCCAAATGTTTTATTGACCTTGGTGTTTGGAGGTGATGAAAAAACAAAAAGAGTAGAAGCTGAAGTGCTGACATATTTATAGGGGAATTCAGAAAGCATAAAGTTTATTGGACACCATTTTCAAGAATAGTATTTAATCTGATTGGACTTTTTTAAATTTTGCATTTTTGCCACAGGGATAGGACTGATTAGGGCCTGAAAACCTTCAGGTGATTTTCACATAAGAAACATAATTAAAGTCAAAGAGACATTTAGGCTTGTGGATTTAATTCCAAGCAGTCCCTCTTTGGAAATTTGAACTTGGAGCTCATCCAGGTTTTCCCCTGTCTCATTTTAAATCACTATTATATATTGCTAGAGCAGCCCATGCAAATTAGCACATTCTTACATGTGAGGTCATTCAATAAAGCCTGCAAGGATAAAATAAAATGGCATAAACATTTTTTTTTCCTTTTTTTACCTTTTATTTAATTTTTGTTAAAATTTCCAGTGCATTGCGCAAGTGAGGAAAAAGTTGGGTTTATTTCTAACTGACGAGGGTCTATGTATTTTTAACATAGTGAAACAAAAAACTAGAACTGATTTCAGGAGAGGGAAAGAGATTTGATAGGGCAATGGTGGATATATTATTAGGACTCATTCTGTTTGAAAAAGGTAGAACTCAACAGACTTAAGCATGGAATATAACTTACTGGCACATTTGACTCAGTAATTGAAGAATTGGCTGACTTTAGACTAGTGTGGATTCAGGGATCTAAACAAGGTTATCTTTTCCTTTCTTCATATCTTTGCCCAGCTTTCTTTAGTCTGTTGATTTCTTTCTTTTCTACTGCAGACAAGCACACATTATATGGGAGGCAAGCTGGTCACCTGTACACATCTAGTCACATTCTACCTATTCTGTGATCCAAAAGTAAAGATGTTGTTGTCATCCATTTACTCTTTCAGAAAACTTTTGTTTCCCTATTATGTGCCAGACTTCTCATGAAGATTACATTCTAGCAGGGAGAGATGGAAAATAAACACATAAAACAGAGATAACTGTGCGTCCAAATCCCCTACCTCTTCTTTCTGGAAACTTCAGTGCTTCTATCAGATGACCTTTGAGAATCTTTCCTATCAAGAGATACTATATGTCTTAGTTTGCCAAAGGGCTGCCAATGCAAAGTATGAGAACTGTGTTGGCTTTTATAAAGGGGATTTATTTGGGGTAAAAGCTTAGAGTTCTGAGGCCATGAAATGTCCAAATCAAGGCATCGGCAGAGATGCTTTCTCAGGATTCTGCCACATGGTAAAGAAAAATGGCCACCAACCTCTGCCAAGATCTCTGCCTTCCTCTCCAGAATCTACCATCTCATAGTGCTCAGCTGTGGGCAACCAGGCATAGGGCTTTTCTCTTCAGCCTTAAGCTGTTTTGTGGGCCCAGCCTCCTGGGGGTTTCATGCTAGTAATACTGGAGTTCTCTCTCACATAGTAGGGTCAAAAATGTTGGCTTCATTTTCTTCTGAATATCTCTCTCTCTGTATCTCCATTTATATAAGACCATCAAAAGGGCAGAGACTCAACCTGAGTCATGCTGCATTGACATAGAAAAATCTAAAACAATCTAATCAAGTGATCTAAAGTGAATCTAATGCAATCAAAGGGTAACACACCCACAGGAATAGATTACTTTAAGAATATAATCTTTTTGGGGGATTCATCAAATTCAAACTGTCATACTATATGACTTTTATTTCTTATGTTGCAAATCCCAAGCCATTGATGTCCTTGAAGATGAAAGGCGGATCACATGCCAAGGAATGTGGACAGCCTCTAAAAGTTGGAAAAGGCAAAGGATGGAATTCCAGAAGGAATGCAACTCTTTCAACACTTTGATTTTAGTCCAGTGTTGGGGATTGGATTGCACCACCCAAAAAGAAATGTTCAATTCCTAGCCACAGGACGTGATCTTATTTGGAAACTAGGTCATTGAAGATATAATTAGACTATAGTGGACTCGATCCGATATGACCAGTGTTTTTATAAGAAGAGAAGACACACAGGTGGAGACACACAGAGGAGAGGGCCAAGCAAAGACTGAAGCAAAGAGTGAAGCTATGCAGCTACAAGCCATGGATTGCCAGCCACCATCAGAAGCTAGGAAGAGGAAAGAAGGACTCCTACCCTAGAGCATGGTCCTACCAACACCAGCCTCCAGAACTATGCGAGAATCAGTTTATTTTAAGCCATCCAGTTTGTGGTACTGTTACTGCAGCCCTAGGAAACTAATCCATTCAGTAAGACACACTTTGAACTTCTGACTTCCTGAAGTGTTAAAGATAATAAATTTGTGATTTTTAAGCCACTAAGTTTGCAGTAATTTGTTACAACAGCAATAGAAATTTAATATATCCTCTGTGCTCTCATTGTGGGCAGCGTGCCTGTCTCCATTAATCCATGCCTTCTCCTTCCTTCCCTTGTCTTCCTTCCATCTTTTATTTTTCTCTCCCATGGAGGTGCTTCTTTCTCATGACAAATTAGCCACTGTGATTCTACCCTACCCTTTCATACTCTGACTTTGCCATCTTAAGAGAGAGCAATTCTTACGAATCTTAGGCACATCTTTTAGAGATTAATGCTCAATGTTAGCTATTTTTAAAATATTTACTTTTTTCTTCTTTCAATTTTATATATCTCTAAAGTAAGTGCCTCCTGTTCTTCTATGACTAAAAAAATATGTTCTTGGTTTTGTCTAACATCATTCCTTCAGGAAATATTTATTGGATACCTACTTTGTGCAAGACAAAATATAGTGCTGCAGGTAAATGTATAAGAAATGGTGTCTAAATTGTATAACTGATAGAAAAACCATCTCGCTATAACATATGAACCTAATTGATAGGTCCTAATATACAAAATCTAGGCATTGGGAAATCTGTTTTGAAGGTATTGGTTAGACATGGTTGTTATTTAGTAAGTATTAAATAAAGGTGATATGACAGTGATTTCCCTACTGCCCCCAATTTGTTTAGGACTGTCAGCACAAATTTAACTCGGATTTCACTGCATCTTTTAAAGAAACAAATATATTGCCTGCTAGGCTCTCCAGCATGGAAAGAAAAATCAGTACAAATAAATGATTTCGTTCCTTGCCTGGCATTACATTTGCCCTGACATAGTTTGCATATTATAAAAATCTCATGTGCTCTGCATTTAAATCCTAGCAAAGCCAGTATTACATCTATTGCTTTGTTATAAATTTCAGATGTCTGTTGTTTCCTTGCTCTACATAATGAAAGACAAACCCAAGCACAGGGGAGATTTTGAAGGAGCATGCACTGTCCATTTATTCATAACCCCACTAGTTCCCTAAAAGCCAGCATTGTTTGAGGCTTGTTTTAAATGAGCTTT
>JAQZBX010106888.1:0-10707 GCA_029593785.1 Cabassous unicinctus
AAAATAAAAAAATTGTATTTGGAAGAATTTGACCTGCCAATTCATATTTGCTACATGACTATCACATTTATCCTTTTAAACTGATTTATTTGGTCTATATACTAGAGTATATTTAATTCTGTTCCCAGTGGCTATTAACAAATTCTTTGATAGCTTTTTATCACACACATCTTTCTTGGGTCATGGAATCTAAACTGTTGGAATATTCTCTTGTTGAAGAGTTTGCTTTTATATCTAGTGACATTTATCATTATCTAAGGCCAGCTGCCTGACTTCTCTTCATGCTCTGTTTATGGGGTTTGAACATCTATAAATGGAAACACTAGCTAACCAGAAATTATCGCTAGGGCTTTCTGATAGTGTCCTGGCTTCTCACAACTTGGAATGTCCTGTAATATCTAACATGTAAGCATGCTAAATCATTTTCTAGACAGAACCTGAACTTCTGTTTCTCTGTTTTATCCTCGCTCTCTTTCTCTTTGTGTTTACCCTTTTTCAACATGGAATTTGAAAAGCATGAAAAAGGAAGCCTATTGAACAAGAATTTAGAGGAGAAATTGATGGTAAGACTTGTGAGATTTAGCATACACAGATTCAAAATGTAATATATAGGGTCAAAAAGTAGTTGTCACAGACTGGAAAAGTGGTACTAGTCAGCCTATATTTTTCCATGTTTTTCTCATCAACTACCTTGTAAGTAATGGGTTCCATGGGCTTTGCCGAAAACAATGTAACAAATATATTAATAAGATATCATTACTAGAATATGGGCAAATTTGATTCAGTTAAATGGTGTGGTTTACCTCTGTTTTTAAAATCAGAATCCATTTAATTTTTGACCTTGTTGCTATTTCCATAGTACTGGAAGATTATTTTATTCATTGATATGAACTTAGCAGCTGTTTGAAGTCCAATTTCTCTCAGAGATAACAGGAATGTGTGTCAAGGAAAAGATATATGTATTATAGTATATTTTACTGTTTTATGGAATAAGTTAATGAACTTTGGAGTAAGGATGTAGTTTACTCTTCAGAAAGTATTTTTCTTGTTATAAAAGTAACTATCTTTTTTTTTTTTTTTTTAGTAACTTTATCTTGAGGTTAAGAAATTAAATGTCAGTGATCAATGGCGGACACTTATGTTTGCTCAAACAAAATATAGTATGACCTTGAGCAGAATGTGTTATCCATGATTTTCCTTACGGCTATAAGTGGCTAATTGTGTTTGTAAGTTTATTGTGGCTATAGAATTAACATTAGAACAGGGCCTTGCTAATTTTAATAGCAATGCAAGTAGAAATATAAAACCATATTGACTATAATAAAACCAAGGCTTCTAAAACTTTTGGTAATGTATTGTTCTGGGGGTCTAAAGTTGAGGGTTTATATAGTATTAATGATATTAAACTTGAAAGATGGAAAAAGAATCATATTAATTGAAAATTCCTAAAATGTATTAGAATTTCAAGTCCTAGAAGAAATATATTGGGCAAAATGTAATATTTTCTTAAGGACTTAGTTGACCTTTGCTCTAGGTGGTTGTACAAATGTAATCACAGACTGTTTTGCTTTTTGATGGTGTTGAATGGCTTTGTGTCATTGTAGAACTCACCAGGGGTTTTAAACCACAAAGGTGTGGATGAATTCTTGCTCTACAACTTCTAAATGTAGGAGTATAGGTTTTTATTTAGCCTTTCTGAATCTCAGTTAACTCACGTGTAAGGTGGGGAATAGTAGTAGTCAAATTGAAGGCTATTGTAAGGGTTAAAAACTAAAATGCATGTAAAATCCCTACCCTGTATCTGTTACTTTCCAAATGTTTTTAAACTGACTTACCTAAAAAACACGTACTCAGAAGTCATTAATATAGCAGAGAAAGTTGAAATGTATTTCAAAGTAAAAGGGAAAATCAATCAGATAGGGTGTAAATAAATATATGAGTAAAGATTTACTATGAATTAGTATGAAATTTTACCCTGGGATTTTGGCAATATTTTACAGGAAGTTTTGCAAATAAACATAGCTGGGCATGGGCCAAGTGAACAAAAGTGAAAATAGTTTCTTATTTGAATTGATTTGATGTATTAACATCTTACTCTCTGTAAGGTCAGACATTCTGAATGCCCAACTCTACCTCTGACACAGCTATAAATCTTGAAGTGAGCAACAACCTCTCATGAGGGGAGGTATCTGTCACAAAATTCATGAACATTACTCTGTAAGGGGAGCCTAGGGATAACCTCTGATTTATTTCCAGGCATTTGGAGGAAAATATGGTGACAGATCAGAAGGAATGAGTGCATCCAATCTGTGTTGAGAGGCTACCATTATGAGGAAGGAGGAAACATGAAAGCTAGTAGCTGGGCCGCTGAGTGTAGGGCCAAATAGATCTCTATAACTCAAACACCTTTCAGGTACAGGAATTTCTGTGACCCTGCATTATCAAGGAAAGATTACATTATGTTCAGAATTATCTATCTAAAAGAGTCAGGCAATATATAATATATCTTTGAAAGTTTCCAATATAATTATTTTTGTTAAACATTTTGGCTATATATGTGGATAAAGTTCTGAAAACTTCAATTTATGGAGGAGGATGCACCAGGTTAATACCAAGGTTACTAACAAGAGTATAGCTAGATTGATGAAATAGCTTAAAACGTATTTTTGTAAAGTTTACTATGTTCTGAAAAGTATTTTTAAATTATTTTAAATAGTAAATTTTATTTAGAATGCATGGTATTTATGAGGAGAATATTTTGATGTTAAAATACTTGAATATATATACCATAATTGTTGAAATTTAATATGAATTTGTTTAAAGTTAAAGCTATATTTTTCATAAGGATCTTTATCTTGAAAAGTTTCATATTATTTGTCATCCAATTAAGAAATATACCTGATTAGCTTTATTTGAAAAACTTTCTCAGGTAAGATCAATAGCATATAAGAAAACCAACAGTCTGCAGATTCTCAAAATTCATCTGTTCATTCTTCTACCCAAAGAGTCAAAGATAAAGCAGGATTCTTTAGTACACATCTAATATCAATCTTATCCTACCCTGGGTGAGTGAATTTGCTGTTTAAATATTGATTTTCCTCCCTGAATTTGTTGCTGTTTGGTATATAAAAGTAAAGATTCCTGGGTGCTTGCCAATTGAGGTGTCTCTTTTATATTCAATAATTCAATAGACAATCAGAAAAAAAGAGTGATACTCAAATACATCAAAATTCCCTAAATCTATTAATGCCAATTTGAATTTCTCATAAATTGGTTGATATTATCCTAACTTTTCAAATATGAACTCAGCATGGACACAGAATGACATTTCTACTATTTGAAGAACCAGAATATTAAGCTGTGTTGAGTACCTTCGTCATCCCTTATTTTGCAAGTCCAATAGACATTATCAGAAGAAAAAAGGACACCCAAAATCATATTACGCTAATTTTTGTGGGGAATGGGGAGTGGGGGGTAGAGGAAAGGAGGGGACTATTTTGAAACAGTATATGTTTTAGTCAGCCAAAGGGCTGCTGATGCAAGCTACCAGAAATCTGTTGGCTTTTATAAAAAGTATTTATTTGGGGTAAAAACTTACAGTTACAAGACCCTAAATAGTCCAATTCAAGGTACTTTAGGAGGTACTTTCTCATCATAGATGGTTGCCGATCTCTGCGAGGGTTCAGCCTTCCTCCTTCTCAGCTACAGGCTGGCATAAGGCTCCTCTCTCAGGGCTTCCTCTTTCTCTTGAGGCTCCATGGGCCCAGCTTATTCCCAATCTCAGCTATAGGCTATCTGGCAAATGGTTCATCTCTCTTCTTGGGGCCACACGATCAAAGTTTTCTCCTCTGCTGTGTTTATGGAGCTCTCTCTCTCTCTTCCTGTGTATTTTCTTTCATATCTTCTTGAGTGAGTGCCCATTTATATCAACCCACCAAGGGGGTGGGGACTTAACCTGAGTTACACCCTACTGATGTGGTTGAATCAAAGCCCTAATCTTAACATAATTTAAGCAGGCATCTCAGCTGAATCTGATACAATCAAAGGGTATCATGCCCAGAGGAACAGACCAGTTTACAAACATAATCCTTTTTTTGGGGTTCATAAATCTCAAACTGCCACAGTATAGTTCAGTTCGATTGGTTCTATAATAATTGGTATTGGGGCTGAATTGATCTTGCTTTTCTTTTTGGTCAAGCTTATTGGAGTAGATGCAGCGAGAGCTGGTGGTTACTACAGAAGATCAAAACACCCTTGTTGTCTTTGCTCTGGAAATCAAGTATCTAGGAACATATTTCGGTGTTTGTTAATGGGATCAAGAACTTTCATGTCTCTTAGGTGTTTGTGACAATTCTATCTAATGTTTCCCAAACTGTGTTCCCTGGATTTCTGATTTTCCAAACTGCTCCACAAAAAGGGTTTCTGGTCCATGCTCAAGAACATTCAGGAAACACAGTGAAGGAATGTACTATACAGTATATCCCTTCTTTGGAGACTCACATTGTATTTGAACACACTAAAAGGCTGTGAGACACTCTGGAGGCTAATCTAGTGTTTCTTAAATTCACCTGCGAATGGAATACATTTTTGCACGTGTGTGTGTACTATGGCAAGACAATGAATATACTAGAATATTCTACAGTTAGAGTATTCTCTAGAACATACTTCAAGAAAATTTATTCTCTGATTTCATTTATTAATTGCATTTTCAGAATAATGATACACAGCAATAAATTCTAGCTGGATGTAGTTTGAATCTATAATGTTAAGCTACTTCTGGAATAGTTTTAAAAATAAGTGCTAGTTTCTTTTTTTGTGTTTTAATAAATAAGTAAAACTAAAGAACAAATCCTGAATTCTCCCCAAACTCTTTCTCTTTTAGAAAATTAAATGCATCAATAGAGAATTTCACTTACCTTTTCATCAACTGAAAATTCTTAATGAAAAGAAACAATTTATGCATTAATATAGTAAAAGTTGTCATGGACCTCAGGGCATTCTGACATAATAATGGTTTCTTTAAGAGATGACAAGAACAAATGGACCTCATGCATAACTCTAATAATTTCTATCACATTAGTATAATGTGAATGTGTGTCTCAAGAGATGATTTCTATCTTCCTGGGTAATGAATGTTCATTAAATATCACAAAAATAATGATAACAAGAAGAGTTTGTGAGCCAACCATTTTGTATTGAAACTTGGTAGAAGCAAATAACATGGTAGTGAATTTCTGAATGGCATAAAAATTGCTTTTTTGATTAAAAGTAACTGAGACTGAGAAAGAAATATCTGGAAATTATTTTTTTTGGCAGAATATATATAATATAAAGAGCTGAAAACTGTATTTTAAATTATTTAAATTTTACTTTTTATACTTTAAAAAAATTTAAATTTGATAATGAATGACGTATCCAATGATTTGTAAATTTATGATCTCACGTATAAAACATTGTTCTTCATGTCAGAAAAAAGGGGATCAGGCAATTCTTTTGAATGCAATGAAAGAAAAAAGAACTTGAAGAAAAAGTTTTGGGCAAATGTAAATACAGAAAACTATGGATTTTAAAACTGTGATAATTCAGTGAAGGGTAGCTCTTTAAATAAGGTAAATTTAGTTATTCTTAACTTCATTAATATCAATAAAATTACTTTCTAAGAAATAATTTGTTAGCAAACATGTAAGATAGGACTTAGTGCTTTGGTTAAAATTCCCTATGTTATTATTGGATGACAAGTTTGAGTTTTGCTGGGGAGCGTCTTCAGAAAGGCAACTAGGGCCATTATTAGGTAGAAATATCCTCAGCAAAAAACAAAAGGAGACTTTCAATTCAATAAACATTTCGGAATACCTACTTTAAACAAGACAGGCTGCAGTGGAAACACACATGATTGAGAAGGTCCTGGCCCTCAGGGAGATTATTATGCTTTGATTATTTTTAGTAGATTATCAAATATTTATGGTAATGATATAGTATTAATGGTAAACAATTTTTACTAATAATAGTACCAATATTAATAACTCAGAACTATTCTAAGTGTTGAAAATATACAAACTCCAATTTTCTTGCTCTCACATAGACTTGCAGAAGCAGGTCTATAATGTAATCAGCATGTTTTACCAAAGGGAATGATTGTAAAGCGTTTATACATTAATGTATTTTTTTAAACAAATCAATTTTATTGATACATATTAATAAAGCATACAATTCATCCAAAGTGTCCAGTTAACGGTATTTGGTATAATCCAATAGTTGCGCATTTATCACTTCAATTGTTACTAGAACATTTTCATTATTTCAATAATAATAATAATAAACAAAAGAACAGACAAAATTCTTCACTTCTCGATCTCTCTATGCTTCCCCTACTGTACCTAGATGCAATTTCTGGCTATTCTTGCACAATTACTTATTTATTAAGCAGTTTTCCTGAGATATATTCACATACCATATGATCTATCCAAGGTATATAATCAATGGTTATTAGTAGAATCACAATGTTATGCATTTATCACCAAAACATTAATGTATTTTATTCCATCATAATATCATTATATCTATCTATTTCTTTTTCTTTCTGTGTCTAACTAGAATCATTGGTAGCAGGCACTCAGTAGACCCAGACATATCTGAAAAAAATTAAATACTTTCTACTGCTGATGTTTCTCATGTGTTATCTGGAAATTATTTTCAGTATGGCTGGAATATTGTTTCTGATTTATATGTCTCTGTACAAGGCAGCATCTAATGAAATCAGTGGTAATGTTTGGGTGATAAACTTCTAGAGGTAAAGGTACTGGAGACTGTGTATCTTCCCATCATAATTGATTGCACTAGCGTGTTAATAAACTCATTTTGGTGATGACCAACCTGAAGGAAAGAAGAATGAAAAACAAGCAGTGGCATCTCCAATTCTTTGGCATTTGATTATTTATTTTGGCAATTTCCTTCCATTTCTCTGCTTCTTGTTAGAGTCCACCAGTCGTTCTTGCTATGTTCTGGATTTGACCAATAATGTTGCTATACATGTTCATTTTGTCTGAGTGATAATTTTGTTGGGAGAGGATGTAATTTGTACTTAATTTCCTTAACTCCGCTCTGCTGCTGCTCATGTTTGTTTTTATGGGTGACACTATCGTGGGGTGATAGGCATTCCAACATCTTAAAAAAGACCTCTGTTCTCCTAGCATGTTTGTGTTGCCTACTGTGCATTCTACACCTCTTCCTTGGCACATCTCCAGGGTGGGCCATTCATTAGCTGTGTGTTTTGAATTTAATAGTCCATTTTCTCAAGAGAGGACCAGAGATCTAGTATAAGTTGACATCCAAAATATCCTGTGGAAATAATTATTTTCAAAAAGCAGATGGGTGGCAGTGTACAAAGTTTTATAGTAAGGTGCCTCAACAAGTATCCCTTAACTGGAAGGCAAATGGACAAACTTTAGAAACAGGATTCTCTGAATTTCACAGTTCATAGTTCAGCATTCATGCATTGAATTATGTATTTTTTCTGTTTCCACTGAAAAACAACAAAGATTTGGGAATTGGATCATGGGGAAAATTGTGGACTAGATGAAGAAAGTAGAGTGTTAGTGCCTTGATACAAATAAAACAAAATGTGTTCTAAGTTCTCATAATATTACATGTAATAAAGTGGATGCTGTGGTTTTCATCAAGAATAAATATTTAGAAAATATATAAGATCTATATTTTAAATGTGCTTTCTAAAATAGTTTCGTTAGCTCTCTATTCAGTCATTTTGAAGTTCTCACTCCCTGCACTGTACCTGACGCTATCTTCGTCTACTTACATTTACAACCTTCGTTTTAGCTCCTCTGCATTGCTGAAGGCTGAAGAAAAAGTAGGCTGTACACAAATGGCAAAATCTTAGCCGCCATTTCCATTTTCCTTCTTCCTTTAAGAAAAATGAGGTCTGTGTCTATTAATACTCAGGGAGGGGCAGCTGAGAGTTGAGAAGTGAAACTGATAAGGATCCAGATTTCTACATTATGGTTCATATCAAGTTCTTGAAGCTATCCAGTCCTTTGAAAACCACTGCTAATTAAGGCAGTGTCTGCTGATAATGTAAGTCTGAGAGACACTGTTTGAATGGGTCTTTTGATGTAGCTCTGTGTGATGGAGAATAACAGAAGGGAGATGGATAGCAGGCTTTAACCAAGCTGTACTTTCATAGTGACATTTATAACACACTGTACGTGCAGTGAAATGTTTTCTAGGTTTTCAGTGTGGGAATTACAATTACTTATATATCTGTTTTTGTCCCAAGTATGGTCCCCAAGGGGAATGACAAATAGACTGTTGTGTTAGTCTATAGTATTAGAAAGTCATGGGCTTTACTTTGTTACATGACCTTCATAAAAATGAGATGATTAAAAAATGTTTTGAGGATGTTTGTGGTTTAATTTGCTCATTTTTCTCTTGTTTGTAATTTAAAAATTTCTCGAGGGCCCTTTTACCAATTTTTTTTCTCAGTTAATGGGCATATTCTCTCATGTGCAATTCCTGGGGAAGGCATCACCCCCAACTTATTCTCCCAAATAGGCCTAGTGCCCTTGTGAATGTCAGAATGTAGCAATTCAGAGAGCACCTCTTGCTCTTGAATACTAACTGGATGACATTCATCTTAGCAGCAGATGAGAGAGCCTGTAGGATTGCTTACCTGAACCTGTTATAATTTCTCTGGGGATCTCATGTCATAGTGGCAGACTGAAAGGAAGAAAATGCCAGCATGAATTAATAAGCTTATCACAGAGAGTGGGGATTTCTTTTAGATTGTGTGAAGGAAATAAAAGCTATTTTCATTCCTGTTTTGTTTTCCCAGTTAAGCACAGCTTTTAATCTGGGAATTCCTATATATATATTTTTTGCCTCTGCTCCATCATTCATTCATTTATTCATCTAGCCTGGGAGTCCTCTGCATGCAGCTTGTTGACCTCTTGGCTTCTGCTATCTTTACATGGGTGGTGAAAGGGAGGGAGGAGCTGTTCGAAGAGACTTTCAATGTCTCTTTTGAAAAGAAGTAAACCTTCTTTTCAGACCTGCTTCTCAGGCATGTTCCTGTGGAGTTTGCCTTCCTTCACTCTGGCCTCCTCTAGGCTTTGGATAAGGCATTTCTAGGCTCCCTCCTGGCTGCAGCTTCCTCAGCTTTCCTCCATCTGGTCATAAACCTCCATCTCCTTTTCATCTTCCAGAAAATTTACTATTCGCTTTTCATGCTGATTCTCCCCGCCCCCCACCCTCCCCCCACCCCTGTGCCAGATCTCTCATTGTCGTGGATTCAGTCTTTTAAAATTCTTTACTGTTGCTATAATGGGGTAGGAGAGAAACATGTGCTCCATCAGCCATATTGAATCAAAAGCCTCGTGCTTTATTTTTAAAGCTCTCCATTAATACTTTATTTGCCTTGGAAAATCTTTTCAATCAGATATCTCAGAATGTTGTGAGATATCCTTATTCTTCACTGAGAGATAAACAACACTATGTGTAACTGTTATATAGCATATTGAAAAATATTCTGTGCAAATAACTAAAACAAAATATAAAAATATGCCACTCCTAAAGGTTTGAAAATTGCAACCTGTAAAAAGGTTGTAGTCCTTACCCTTCCTTTTAAGAGGCATAGGGATTTTTTTGTTTGTTAAATCATTTAATTTATTAAAAAGCAAAAGTATACCACAGAAAGTTTGTTAAATTTCTCATGAGCAGACTATTTGTATCTTCCTGTTAAATGATGAGTTACTACATTTAAAACAAACATCAAACAATAAGCCATTATGTAACACACTTCCATTTATTTAACCACTCAGAATTAATAAATGTTCAAATTATTGATTATGATTGAGTGAAATGAATTTTTGGGGCTTTGAATTACTGCACATACATTCTAAAGGAAAATATGCTAGAAGTACTACAATTCTGATACATTATAGATATCTGAAGTTAAATTCTGGCCTCGGGAGTCAGGTTTCAAAGCCAGCCTCTGTCATTTAATAGTCATGTGCTCAACCTATATGAATTGCAGTTTTCTCATCTGTAAAATGGGATATGACTTACCACCAGGCTGTCATATAGATTAAAAATGAGGAAATATTTGAAAAGAGTAAGTACTCAACACATTGTAATCATTAGACAAAGGAATGTCACAGTGAATTACCAGTTACTACTTGTGTCTGGAGAAACCCTGGACTTATGATTGGAGTTTGTTCACTTAAGACAAAAACCACATGTGATATCAAACCAGGTCTTCAACCAGGAAGAGGCAGTGCTTATTTTTTCCCCTAGGAAGTGGCATGCCGTTATCGAAGCTTTATTAAGTTTTAATTTCATATCTGTTTTGTGAAGAGTTGTCCCGGCCCGCGGGACAAGTCAACGGAGACTCCGAGCTATCCAGCGAAGGATTGAGACAAAGACACGGACAAAACAAAAAACTGTGCTCTTTATTCTGCTAACATGGCTTCTCTGCGGCTTCTTCCTTATGCTGCCGTGCGGGTTACAATCAACTCTTTTATAAACAGGGAAAGGGGAGGGAAAAGGGAAATGCCTTAAGGTTTAGGTATCAGTACATGATTGGATAATTTGAGATCCTAGGCGTGGTGACTATTCCCGCGCGCGGGAACTTTGTGGCGCGAACTTAGGGAGAAGGAGAAGGAGAAGACAAAGAAGGAGAAGGTATAGACGGCCATG
>JAQZBX010106889.1:0-10707 GCA_029593785.1 Cabassous unicinctus
GAAAGCTACATAAATATGTACTCATTTATATGGGATAACATTCAAAGTGTCTGTTAACTTGAAATCATTGGAGTTTTAGGTTTTCTGGAGGTTTATCTTTAATTTTCTCAGCCCTCTGCTTCTCTTGGAAACTTCCTGAGTAAAGTTCAAAAATAGACTGGAAGAAAGGAAAAACTGCCAACCCCCTTCTAGTCATTAGACAAGTCCTCAGTGAGGTTAATGTGGGTATGCAAATAAGTGAGGAAACACATTCAAAATAAGGGAGCCTTAAGAGAGAGCTCAAGATGAGCATAATAGTCTCCTAATTATATTAGCTTTTGAAATACTGCTTGAGAATTTTAAATTATACTCTTTTTTTTTTTTTAACAGGCATTTAACAAAAATAACTTGATCCTAGAAGAGAGAAACAAATACTTCAACCCACATCTCACTGGAAAGACCTATTCTAACTCCTACTTTACAGATCTCAATAATTATGATGAATACTAAGAGCTCTTATATTTTTGGCCTCTTGTAATTGCCCAGTTCCTCCAGGCCTGTGCTCTATGACTGCCCATGTTTCTGAGGCTTCAGAGACGGAGTGTGGATACATTTCGAGTGCATCTCAAGCCAGGAGAGTCCCACTGCTGCCCAGAATACTCATCCATCAACAGCAACACAGCAACCAAAAACTAAATACGACATCGTGAAAATTTGGTCGAGAAACTTGATCATTGTTAAGTGAGCCATAATGTGAAGTTTTCGATTGTTTAGCTCATTTTGCTACCATGTTGATTGTTTTCTTGAGCTCTTTTATACATGTGCCACTCACATTGGAAGAAGTCTCTAGAAATAGGAATGTCTTCTTTTAGGTATAAATGTTCATGATGTTTTAATTCAAGAAAATAGGCCCTTGAGCTGAGAGGCCCTCTCCCATAAGGAGTGCGTAGGTTCACAGCATTTGATAAAATGAAGGAAAGCAACATGGCCACACAGCGATACCCCATGCATCTCCCATACCCCCCCCCCATTCTGAATAACGCTGAGGAGTTCTTGGAAGTAGCCTGCGTGTTTAGACTGGGAATGAATCTTGCCTAAGGAAGCCAAGGGATTCAGCCTGGCTTGCATCTGCAGAGGTGATGCTATAGCATGTGAGACACTCAGCCTCAGTCTGGTTGCAGCCATTGTCTTGTCATCAGTGGAAGGGAGTGTGGAAGCAGAGGCGCAAACCAGGAGGGATGGCAGTGCCCCCTGCAGGCTCCGGTAAAATCGCCGTATCCTGACTTGGGTTTCGCAGCATTCCAGGGAGCCTCTTGCCTCACTGTTCATCTGGAAGCCCATCTATCAGTAATAAGTCCTGAAGAGCCAGTCTGTGAATTAACCATTTGCTGATTTCCTTTTCACTGGGATTTGGTTAGATTCGACACCTCTCTCCCCACCGAAAAATCTTAAACATTTATGGTGCCTGATAGGGAAAGTCTTGAACGTACTGGAATATCATTGGAAGCAACTTTTAATTTTCCATTTCATGGAAAGTATTGAAAAATCTAACATTGGAGGAAAATCAGCTCTTGATTTCCCGTCTCCCTGATATAAGTAATATATGGAAAGCAGCCCCTATCAAGAGCATTAAGGATGTGTAAAGCTTTCTGTAGCCCACTGCTGTACCTATTGAAGTGCTACCCCAGTACCAAGCTGTCCTCTGCCGCCTCCAGGTCAGGTGAGGGCGTGATGACCAGTGTTTTAGCCCTGCTGCCTTTTATTTTATCTCAAAGCTGCCTTGTCCACCTGCTCCCCCTCCCTCTCTGCTTGAGGGCAACAACATTTCAAGACATCGGGGAGGCTGAAAGTAAGGTTTTCAGTGACCCCTGTGATTCTGATCATTGTTCAGTGATAAGCATTTCAGAGCGCTATGATCCTTTCATAGAGATGCCCAGAAGAAAACTTGATGAATTACTCACAAGCTGTGGATACATAACTCGTGGCAATTGGCTGAATAATTATTGAAAGCAGGAATAAAAGTGTCCGTCTGCTACCTGTAGGCATTGTGACAAGTGCCTGGGCAGGCTTTAATATATGTTCTTATTGATAAATGAACCTGAGTATTTTCAAAAAATATATGTGGGCTGGGTATTGAGGAACACAGATTTTTTCACCCTACATGTTTTCACCCTATCCAATTTCAAGAAACAATTGAAGAGAAGTATTAGGAAAATGCAGATATCTTATATTTAGCAGTCAATCTTGCTGAGTCTTATATACCCAAGTTTGCAGAAACGACTCTGTTGAAATGAAAAGGAACATGGCTGGTGGCCTCTGGGAGGTCTGAGAGATTGCAAATGAATGATGTTCAGGGTCACGCCAGAGAGGGACCCTGTTGAAGCTCAGGCATCCTTTGTACGCAGTGTGAGATTTTGCTGTCTCTGGACCGTCAGAGCCCTCGCTCAGGAGATGAAATTTGGTCCAGTGGTTTCCTAGTTGTTCCTGGCTTGGGTTTTCATGGGATGCTTCAACTCATCTCATCACTTTCCTGTAAAATGAACGTCATCACCACGCAGCATATTTTGGCTGTTGTTTTTTTTTACCCCTCCCCTATATTTCTTAAGCTTAAAGGTTGATTTCTGTGTCCCCTAGGAAAGAAGCTATGACTATTTCAAGAAAGCCCTGGACTTGATGGGAACTGCTTTCTGAGTCACATCCAAGTTGGCCCTCTAAGCAGTCTTATGGGAAGGGAAACACCACACAGACACACAGGGTTTTCATGTCAATAATATAAATCTTTGAGGTCACCCCATCCCTAAATCCCTAACTTTTGTTCCTTGACATTATTCACAGGGAATTTGTTCTGGATCCTTATTTTTTTAATTTAACAAGATAGAAATTGGTTTAGAATAGTTGTAACAATATTCCAAGAACGTAACCAGCTGTTGAATAACTGCTTTATTTTTCCATCACTATAACTGTTGAATAGCTATTGCTCATGCAAATATTCACACACTCCATACCTCTGGTTATTACACAAACTCCCAAGTCAGACTTACACTGGTGTCGGACCTCTTCTACTGCCTCTCCTTCAAAAAGCAGGTCTCCTTTAGGCTAGGATGTTTGGGATTCCCGCTGAAACCTCATGGGAACATTTGTCAGGTTTTATTTTTCTCCTTCTGGCACAGGAAGCACAATTAGAGACGCATAGTTTTAAGCTGCACCACGTAGTGTAACCTCTCTGAAGTTAATTTCAAATGATATTAATCATAGTTTAACATCTTAGGTTCTTCCTGGATGCAGGTGACGTTTGGCTGGTTTTCATTAGGATGTTGTCTTTAGTCTCACATTTGAATTTCTTGGAAACTAATTCCCAATATTGTGCAGGATCAACTTTTCTAGACCAGACTAATCACCATCTAGTATGGAGCACAGAACTCACACAGGCTGCACACCATGTGAAAATGGCGTTGGGGACGAGCACCGCCGGCGGAAGGGAGGGCTTTGTCTCCCCTGTGGGACGTGGACCTGGTGGGTTCTGAGCAACACGGAGGGGCTGTGCTGCACAGAAAACTCAGTCACCAAAGTCCTGGCATTTCCTTCTCACACTGCCCGTTTCAGTGTTGGGATACTTCTGTGCTACCCCTTAAAACTAATGTGAAGCACCTGAACTTCTCTGCGCCTTTGGGGACATTTGACTAAGGGTATCCAGGTGGGTTCTGACTAGAATCAGCATCCATGTTGGAGGGAAAAAATGAAGGCTTCTTGTGTGTGTGGCAGGAGGTAGGAGAGGACAAAGTTTCTAAAGGAGTCGAGGAGGCATGGAAAGCAGCGAGCGGGCATGAAGGCATCCCGCAGCGGAGAGCCCTCTGTCCCTAGAAATGACCTGTCCACGCGCCCTGAGGTGTTTTGAAGAATCAGGAATCTGGCCCCATTGACTCATGGAGTGTTGCCGAAGAGAAAAGACATGAATGTGGAGAAAAGTGAGAAGAATAGGATGACTGTGAAAAGAAGGGGACCTGGTCACCCCCAAGCTGAGCGAGCTGTTAGGGAGGGGCCCGGGTGGGCATCCATGATCCACATGCATATTGTGGGAGTGCCCCTTGGACTCTTTCCATGATCAACTGCAAGACTGCACGAGATTCAGCTGGAAGTCTCATTATTCCCTTATTTATCTGCAAAAGGATGAAAGTAACTGGAGTCGAAGCCTGTTTGGGTGAGCGTGGCCCCAGGGTCTTTGGTAGATTAGTGGGCCGGGCCTCCACACTTGTGGACAGAGCGTGAGCGGGAGGGACTCTGTGTTCCCAGGAGGCTACAAAAGAGGACTCACGAGAGTGTGATTGAATATCAAAGGGCATTTCGGTTTAAAAATACATCACGTCCGTGCCCAGCTAGTCATTTTGTCTGAACATTTCCTTTGTGCACATTGAAGAGGCCTTGACTGTTTGAATTTACAAATATCATTAGGATTCTTTACAATATTTTTCTTGATTTTAGAATAAATCACTGAACATCTCCCCAACATGATCAAACCACTTTCTGCATCACATTTCACCAAGGCCATCAACGTGCTTTCGCCCCAGGCTGTCTTCTGCACTTCATTGGGCTGTTTCTGTGCATGGCTTTTGGGGGCAACTCCATTGTTTGTACCTGAGTTCAGTATTTCTCTATCAAAAGACAGCTCTGGGCTATAACAACAGGTAGTGGGTGTCAAAGGTGGACACAAGGAATTGTATCTGCCTCAAAGCTGATGTTTTCCACATGGAGGGCTTGTGCTTAATTCCCACAGCTCCAATAAACATTTTCTATGCAGGTAGAGTATTAAAATAACCATAAAACAACTCATATGCCAGTCTTTCACCATTCTTTTTAAGATGATGCAAACTGGAGTTCAGATTGCATTGGCCATGTACAGCACATCCTTTCATTCTAATGTCTCCATTACTTCGTGGGGTACTTGGTGATTTCTGCTGACACAACATAGCCTATGTTCCATTACCAACAAGTGGATTATTTATGGCAGACACGAAAAAGCCATTGTGAGCTCCTTGCTTCTCTGGCCAGTGGGTATGAAGTGGAGAAACATAGAGTACTATTCACTTTGACCTAAGAAATGCACAATAGGGAATATCAAATATTGTACCGTGTATTACCAGGCAAAGTAAAATATTTGGAGGCCCGGCACCCTTTTTGGAATTGATTTCTGCTGTTCTCTCCTATCGAGGTTATTAATAATAATTGATTTAAGAATGTTTCATAACTCACTAAATGCTGAACCAAGGCATTCAGCTTATCTGTTTTGAAACTATAAAACAACAGAAAATATGCTGCTCTAATCCTTGCTTCTTTTCTCTTTTGGGAATTGAAAAGTAATGAACAAAATGCAGTGTTGAACTGCTGGTGGTGATTTCTAAAATGACAGTACTCTTCTATGCTCTTTTTTAATGAACTTATATTAAAGATGTATTATATACATTTTTTAGCAGATGGATCACAATTTTTTTCTTTAATTATAAAAAATGTGTACATTACAGAAGCATTAGGAATGTAGATTTGTTCTCCTTTGAAAATATAGTCCACACTGCAAAGTGAATTGGGGCCCCACAAAACCCTGATTCAGAGCCTGGCACGGAGCATCAGCTCCTACTGAAAGCTGTCTCATACAGTGTTCTTAAAGCTCAGGTTAGCTCTGCCGTGGAAAGCAATCAAGCTATCACCCATGATTGGTGTGGATACCAGTTTTAGTTCAAGAAAACATGTTTTACCATGTTGACATGATGAGGGTAACTGTTCAAAAGCACTTTCAGACCTGAAGAAAAGTAAAGGTGGAAATGGTATTTCTTAAACACGTAAATAAAGCGTATGTGAGACAAGCAAATTTATTCCCCTTCTACACATTTAGTGAGAAGTATGAGGCCAATAGTTCTTCATCAGCTTTTTGGCAATTTAATGCTGCCTAATTTATATGTGTGATGTGATATTAAGATTTCACAAGCTGGAAGGGAGATGTGGATTCTGGAAAACCCAAAACTATTCTTTCATCATGTCACTAATAAGAGAGCAGTGTTAGCTGAACTCTTTGTAAGGGAAGATAGTTTAATTCCATATAAAAAATTGCCAATGCCTTGATTAGAATGATGATTTATCATCTCGCTTGGGTATTACTGGTTCCAATTAGCAACAGATGATTTATTGGATATGCTTTAAAGAAAACCACTTTTTATACTTTGAACTCAGGATTAGAAAATGACCAAGAAACACATCATCAAGAAATGTGATTTTCACCCCCATTGGGGATGTGGCACAGAATAGCTGTGATGGTGTATTTAGAATTTAGGTCAATCCAGTCTGAGCCTTCCAGAAAATGACTTCATTCTAACATTTTACATCCTCCAAAAGCACTGTAGTGTTTGTTCTTAATAGGAATGTCAGTGTGATGCCAACAGAAGTTAGATGTGTTTGTCCCTGCTTACCTTTAAGCAAGTCCATAGATACAAGAAAATCAGACACAGGCTGGGAACAGCTGACATGGATGGGGGGAGTGGCCAAATGAGAAGCATCTAGAGCATCACTAATTTTTTTAAGTCAATATCAAAACTGCTTCACGAGTTAACAAAAGACATCACCCTTAATTTGGGTTACGAAAGGTAGTGGTGGTTTCCCTGCTGCCGCTCATCGGTTTCCTCTTACACCATGACTGCTAACCAAAATCACACGTGAACTTGTGCGCTTTGAGAAAAAGCACAGCATGAACCTTCAATTTGAGCACCAGATTCGCCACTGAAATTCTACATCATCTGCAGAGAAAAACGCACAGATTTGGTCCCATATAGAGGTCTTCAAAAGTGTGTGAAAAAACTTGAGTGTTACACAACTTGATGTGATTTCTGAAGATGTTATAAAATGTTAAATGCCTCATTATGTTACTTTGCTCTTGCCTGTTTCATGATACAAAATAAACCTATTTAGGATTGTTTTCTTTTGTCATTGGACCTTCTCCAAAGCCAAATTCAACCCTTGGTAAACTTTCAGAAAGCTGCTGACTTCACCCCTCCTTAAAATTATATTTTTAAAATGCATTCTATATGAATTATAATGGAGCTTTTATAGAATGAGATGGCATTGCCTTTTTTCTTCATCTGAAAGAGAAAATGGAGTTTGGGTAGCACTGTGAGAATGCTCATGGATGGCCGGGAATTTCCTCACGGGGTCACTGGGCACACGGCACATCTTCTCCGTCCTTGTATCTTAATTTTCACAGTCACTGGGAACCTTGTGGTTAGACAAGTGCAGTAGAAATTTTCAGTGGTCTTCACTGTTATTTTTTTTCCCATCAATTTAGTGGTCTTAAATGCTCATCTGAGAGATGTCCAGGTCTATATCTCTGGACAATGACAGATACATTGTTTTATTAAAAAATGCACCAGTTGTGGCAGCCAGGCAGGGTGCTCGTTACCTGCTGAATTGATGGATTATGGAAGTTCAGAGATTAGGCGGGGGGAAGGAGGGATTGTCACACCCTGGTAGAAACCAGATCACACCTACTCCATGTCTCAGCTACAAAGAAAATGAATATGTTTATAAGGTAAAATTAGCCATTATAACAAAAGTGAAAATGTGCGTGCTCCCTGCTCTTGGCAAATTGCCAATTTCTATATCCCAAGCATATTCATCTTTTTAAAACAGTTTCCTAGGGAATGTTCCTGGGGCCTGCTAACAGTGCTGCAAGGCTTCCTTTAGTATCACCCTTCCCCACCATCTCTCTCTGCCAAAATTTTTGGGGCAAAAATAAGAGAATTCTGATTATGTACAGTATAAATTGTATTATATTTTTTGTACTTATGGTTTATGTAAATAGTTTGTCTCATTCAATTGTATGTGAGCATTGAAATAAATCCTACATTTAGGAAGCAATTTCATGTTGTCTTCATTTGTGCCGCCTCAAAGCCCCTTGTGCCCCAAAATGTGCTAAGGTATAATCACTACTTGGAGCCATATTGACCTTCAAGGAGTGCGTTAGTGAGAGCCGAGACTGGGGGTGGCTTCCTGGGTAAACTCGTAACGTGGTCCTGTGAAATTTTCAGACACTAAAGCCTCTTGAGTGATGGTGCATGGTGAATTCTGGGTTGCAGTAAATGACTTTTAGAAATATTTCCATGGGCAGTACGTGAAAAGGAATAACCCATCAATTCTTCCATTTACAGAGTTGGAATCAGGTATTGATGATTGATATATTCAGTTGTATTAGCCTCACTCTCTCCCCAGCACACCATATTCCATCCTTCCTTGCATTAAACAAGGTTTTCCTTGGATGAACTTCAGGCTATCAGACATCACGAACACAGGAAGATCCCTGAGCCAAGAAAACCACTCTGCTAAGTGGAACCCATATTTCAGCCCTTATGACGCCATTAAAAAATATGTGTGTATGTATAAAAGGATATATACACACATGTATATGTATATATATTCATATATACACACATAACTATACACATGTCTATAGACAGATAAATATTAATATTCAGCTGCTCAAAAAGCTGAAAGGGCCCTCTTAATATGGGGGCCAAAAATTAACAAAATGAAATAAAAAATACAAACCAGTGAACCATGTTATAGTGGTTAAGCTATTTTTTTTAATCCTAAGTAATGAAATATTAAAATTTTAAAGGACTCCACAAAGTACATATGGCTGTTAGTTTAGAAGATGGGTAGAATAAATGTTGCAATGTCATTTTCTCTTTTAAAACTTTTTTTCTGAACCTTTGCCATTATAGTAATATATATTCTGAAAGTCAGATGGTCTCACACAATGCTCATATATCTAATTCTTTTCTTAGAATCTAATTTATTTGTTCTTTAAAAAATCAAAGTGGAAATATATGTATAATATATTTTGGGCCTTCTGAAATATGTAATATAATTTTCCATTTCCCATGTCTCTTTGAACCCAGCTTGTGATGAATAGCAGAAATGATGGAATGAACTCACTGCACAAGAGGAAATCATCCTTAAAATAATACCTAAAGCAGTATTTTTTTTGTAATCATTCTTGGTTAATTATTATTTTACAGTAGATATGATTATGGCTATAATATCAAGCAGAAAATGATGCCTGAAATTGCTTTTCTCCCATTAATCTGCATGGCACATATACCTGTGGGAGCATTTGAAGCTGTCATCTTCCCTCAGCAATCACAGCGCCAGGACTGAAAGCATCAAGGTCACATTTGAGAAACAGTTCTGAGTGGTGCAGAGTCCTTAGGATTGTAGCTACTAAAAGCGTAACAGAAGAAATAAAATTCAAAGATAACCCCTTGCAACATTATACCTTGTCTGATACACAGGAACCATAAGAGTTCATCTCTAGTTTGAAAAACTCATATTAATATTGTGAAAATGAGTTTCACCATAGAACACAGAAAAATGTGCTGAATTATGATTTTGAAATCTCAATGTACATGGCCTGATCCATCTTTGAGGGTAAGTTATTGTTCATTACAATGATGGCTCTCAGCCGGCAATATCCTTTGTCTTTTCACAAGTGGACAGTGGTGAAGAAAGACATCAACGTTCTAACATTCTGCAGAAGCGCCTCCATATTCTCTTTCTCTTCAGCTTCCTTCCCCTCTTCAAGGACAGAATTGCTCTGAGGCTCTTCCTGTTTCCTGCTAGTTGGGGATGTTCCCCGTGTGCCCTCTTCTGCGATCCTGCGCCCCCTGGTGGCCAGGCCTCACTCCCTCCTGAGACAAGAATGGTGGCAGCAAGATGTTACCAGGAGCATCCTCCTCCGGAGGGTGCAGGGGTGGCCACGACAGAGCAGCCCTGAGAAGGGGGTTCACGGCAACACCACAGCTCACAGGACTCTTTCACCCAGCACCATAAACACATCTTTCCCCTTTCAACCATCCCAAAGCTCTTACCCTCCTTTCTATAGTTCCTTTTCTAGCTAGATGTCCAGAGATTGGGTTTTGTGAAACACTGGGGTTTTTGAGCATGATGGTTCCTTGAAATGAAATGGTTAAATCCCTTTATTTTACAAAAGGAAAAGGAGGCTCTGAGGACCATGAATAACTCGGGTAGAGCCAAGTTCAAACCCAGATCACTGAACTCCCATTGAGAGAGCTTTCTTCACCAGCCTCTGTTGCCACACAGTTTTCTTCAGTTGGAAAGCACCAAGTGAACTTCACTCCTGCCTGAGCACCTGGGTGGGATCTTCAATCTCTATGAGCTCTTTAGAAAGAGTTTCATGATAATGCGTTCATCCAGCTTCCTCTGCTCAAAGACTTGTCCTGGTTTTGCATTTAGAAGGTCTTTTCATACTTATTCTAGAATATAGAGACAGTCTAAAGGTAAAGGAACCAGAACAAGACATTCACATGCTCACACACGGGTGGGAAGCCTGCAATGTTCTGCCACCGTGCTAAGAGGCAGAAATAAAATGATGGCTGTTGTGCTGCCGTAGTCTCTGCCCTTTCAATGACTAAAGCCTCGAGTCTTCTGAGGAGGCAGATATTTAAGGAAATAAATGCCTGAGATTGGGGAGGATACAGCAGATGCACAGTTCCAAAGAGATCATCTTGTAACTTGGATTGAAGGTCACTGGGTGGCTCCAAAATTTGATATCAAGTTAGAAAATGGAGCAGGGGGAAAATATACATACTTCCTTCACTTCCCATCTCACTTCCTTTCCCTCCCAGCTTCCTAGTTTTTTTTTAAAGTTGGGTATTTTATCTATTTTTTTCT
>JAQZBX010106890.1:0-10707 GCA_029593785.1 Cabassous unicinctus
GCGCCCCCCGGCCGCTGCCGCCCCTGGCCCGGGCGGACACCCTGCTGCTCCGCGCCTTGGGCGGGACCGGCCAGCTCCGGGCGCCGAGCTTACGCGCAGCCCGGCCCTCGCGGCGGCTCCCGGAGCCCGGGATCCCCAGCCGGCTGCTCGCCCGCAGCCCGCCGGCCGCACACGTCCCCGGGGCCGGGCCTAGGGCGGGCGGCGACGGCTCGGCGCAGCCGGGCTGGGCTCGGCGGCGTCCCCATGGCCGCGACCGGCTGGCGGGACGGCTCCGGCCAGGAGAAGTACCGGCTTGTGGTGGTCGGCGGGGGCGGCGTAGGCAAATCGGCGCTCACGATCCAGTTCATCCAGGTGCCTGGAGCGGGCCTGCTGGGGCGGCGGCGGGCGGGGGCTCGCGCTACCTGTGGCGGGGCGGGCGCCGCAACCCCGCCCCGGAGGCGCCGCGCGGGCCGGGGACCGAGGGCGGAGGGCGGGTGGGCGCGGGGCCGGCTCTGCTCTCCTGCCCTGCGGCTGCGGCGCCGCGCTCCTGCTTGCCCGGCGCCCGGGTCGGCGTCCCGGGAGTCCGGCTTCTCAGGAATGTGGCGGGAGGGCGGAGCTGGCAGGGTGGGAAGCGCAGATCCACCTTATCGCTCCGGCGGGGGCCGGAGCCCTCTGGAGAGGCAGCGCCGTGGAGCCGGGCTTCCTGCCCCAAGGGCCCTGGCGCGGACGTGTGGTTGGAGCCCCGCGCGCTGGTGTTCCAGCGGTCCCCAAGCTGCCTTCTGCACCGTCGGTGCGATCGCGGTGGCAACTTGGCTGCGGCTCCGCGTGGTCTCCCAGGCTTCGCGCAGGCTGCGCCGGAGCTGCCCGCTTCAAGCAGTGTGTTTTTTCTTTGTGTGTGTTTGTGCTTTTCTTTTAAGTAATCTTTTAGGTAATATGTTCGGGTGGGAGTGTGTGATAATACCCTAGGGAAACAGTGGCTTCGAGGAAGTTAAAAATGTTCTCCGATAAGGGTGAGACCATTTCCCAGGAATTCCTGATGTTTTCGTGCTTCTCGCTGTGCCAAGGTGAAGTTTGGGATGGGCCAGGCTAAGAGGAGATTGAGGCGTGCGTTCTGCATTACAACCACCCTCTCCCCCACCCCCACCCCTCTCTGGTTGCGAGAGGCCGAAAGTCAGGGGTGGTGGTAAAGAAAAGGGAGGTGAAATTCTCCATTCTTTGACTTTGCTTTTGGCGAGAGGCTTGAGAGATCTTTTAAAAAATTCGCCCTCTCCCAAAAGAGAAACCTTTATGTTTTTCTCAATATAAAAAGGGGTGACATTTGTTGGGAAAGAACCAAGGTAACCCGTTTTAACAGGTAACAAAGACATTCATACTGTGGCAAGAGTATTTTAAAGACGCTTTGGTGAAATATTTATTTTATTTCTTGTTTCCGTTTCACCCATTTGTCATCAATTGGAATACTCGAATAGCTTATTTTCATTTCACTTAATGTTTATAGTGACATTAGAACACAGAGTACTGTAACAGAAATGTGATTGTCACCTTTCACATTGACTAAACGAGCAATCATTGCTGCTACAACATTCCAAAGGATTAAAAACTGTTTTAGCACTTTGGATGAAATTTAGTGAGATGCTGCAAAAACTTATGTGTGCAGGAAGAGAGGATGTTTATGTAGTAGTAAGCATTTACAGTATGTTCTTTAGTGGGTTAAAAAAATTACACTAGGAGGTGAGATTGGTTTAGTTTAGCAGGCTGCAGGATCAGGGATGCTCTCATTTTGCCATTTCCCTAGGGCCAAGAGAAACTTTAACTAATGGCAAAGCAAAACAATTTATAGTTTTCTTAGGGGACTGTAGTCTTATAGTTAGTGTTGGGAGGGGAGGGTTTGGAGAATAATCCTGGTTTCCAGTATTGATAGTGTTACCTAAAATATTTAAACTACAAATATTTCTTTAACTTTTTAGGAGGAGACAGGGGAGGCAGTAGAATGTATTTGAATCTGTAAGTTAATTACTTAATTAAGATATTGGAATATTTTGCTTTGTGGGTAATAGCATTAGAAACCATTAAAATCATGGCAATTGCTGTCTTCCTAATGATTTTCTGGAATTCATTTGCTGAAGAAATACTTTCTTTATGAATAGTACTATAACCATATCCTCCAGATAATATCAAAGAAGTGCATGAGAAAGACATGTGTATATGCATAGAGAAAGAATGTGATCTTTAAGTCATATAGACTTGAGCAAGCATGTCTTTTTCTCTGTCATTTACTGGCTGTGAGAACATTGCCAAGATATTCAGCCTCTCTGAGCCTTATATTGCTCATCAGTAAAATGGGTCCAATTACACATTCGTTGTAACTCTTTAATTTATGGGAAAGTTCTTAGCATTGTGTCTATGATATAGTAGGTGCTTAGTTAATGGTAACTATTATTACAGGTGTGTGTATGTGTACAGTTCTGTAACTCAGTTAAATGCAAAGGGAATTCAGAATCACAGAAGAGTCAGTTTGGGAAGAGTTGATAGAAATACTTTGTAGGCTTAGTGGTGAGGTGAGAGAGTACATATCATATGTGAGTGAGGAAGAATCATACTAGATTGGAGAGAGGAGACAGGCAAGTGGGAGAGTGGAATAGCATGTGACTTGGGGCTAGTGATGGAAGGAACATGGGCTCTCAA
Source organism: Cabassous unicinctus (assembly GCA_029593785.1). Classification (NCBI taxonomy): domain Eukaryota; kingdom Metazoa; phylum Chordata; class Mammalia; order Cingulata; family Chlamyphoridae; genus Cabassous; species Cabassous unicinctus. The sequence goes on from JAQZBX010106890.1 coordinate 2,665, forward strand.
GTTGAGGAGACTTGCTGGAGAGACAGGAGCCAGCCCACCTGGATGGAGTTAGTCCCATCTCTGCCACTGTGTCAGCTTAGGGAATTTACTTAACCTCTCTGTACCTCAGTTTTCCTTATCTGTTAATTGGGGAAACACAAAGTACCACATACAGTCGACGTGAAAATTCAATGAGTTAACATGTGCCAAGAGCTTAGAACAATGTCTAGAACGTAGTGAGGCTACTACCTACATTATTTTTACTGCTGCTATTATATCAGGTTAGATGATGGAGCTTATCACCAGCACTGATCAGGATAACTGTTTATTGTCTTACTCTTGGGAAGTTAAAATCTATTCTGCTGGGATTATCCAGCAGTAGTAATTGAAGTGAAAGGAGAGAGCAGAAGGATAATCACCTGAACAAGGGAAAGTCAGTTCTTTTAGAAGGAAATTAGGATGGCTCAGTTGTTTTTATATTTATTTATTTTATGACACCTAAAATAACATACTTTTTTTTTCTTTTTTACAGATTTCAGTAGACATTTTGTTTTCTGTTAAATAATCTTTAACAAAAGTATATAATGATAACGTTTATGTAAACAAATGCACATATATGCATATGTATTTATATATCATTTTACAAATATTGGTATGTATTGTGAAAAAGTATATAATGAACAAATCTGGGGAGTAGAGAACTTAAAACAACCTTGCTTCTAGCCCTGACTTTCTTAGACCTCAGATTTAGTTATTCAATTCTTTGTTGATGAACAGCTGCAAAATTAGGAAATTAAGGTAATCTTTATTTAATTAAAGGTGTCTTTTCCTCTTTAACAATGAATATAAAGTATCACACTATATACATATAAGTGATGAAAGAATGCAAAGTATTATGTTATTAAAAGTGTATGTTTATACATGACCTCCTTGTTTTCTGTTGCCTTTGAAAACAGTGTTTTAAGTTCTTTGGTAAATAGAATACCTAAATGATGAGTAAACTCTAGCTGGGAAGTGATCTTAACATTGTGCAAAGTGGAATGTTGCAGATCTCTATCCAGGTGACTAGGCAAATTGCTTAATCTCTTCAGGGCTTCAGTTTCTTTGTAAAATATTGGCTTGAGTGAACAAATCTGCATCTTTGAAATTCGAAGTAGTTCTTACTTAATTAGCTGTGTGCCTTTGGTCAAGGTTCTTAGGCTCTCTAAACCTCCATTTCCCCATATGAAGAGGGAGAATAATAATAGTACTCTGGGGTTTTTGGAGTAAATAAAGTAATGCATGTAAATCAGTCAGCACAGTGCCATCTACAGAGTAAGTAACTAATAATTGTTACCTGGTTTTATTTGCTGTTATTATTTCCTTATCTTGTTGTCAAAATTTATAATTTATTCATTTTTTTCCTTGACGTAATCTGGTCTGCTATTTTAAATCTTCACCCCTTCTCCAACCCTGTACTCCCCTCCTTAGTTTTTTTTTTAAGATTTATTTTATGTATTTATTTCTCCCCGCTTTCCCCTTCTCTCTCCCCTGCCCCACCCCCATTGTTTGCACTCTCTGTCTCTTCGTTGTGTGCTTGTCTTTTTAGGAGGCACTAGAACCGAACCTGGGACCTCTGATGCGGTAGGCCAGAGCCCAACTGCTTGAGCCGCATCTGCTTCCCTCCCCTCTTTAGTTTTGTTTGATATTTAAGTGATGAATATTGATTCTGTTTTGAGTTGGGGAAACTTCCTTATTACTTGGGACTTGATTTTAGGAAATAATGGAATAATCATTGGATTTTTGTTTTTGCCATTTTAACCATTTTTATGGGTATACTTCAGTGTGGCATTAGATTCTCAGTGTGGTGCTACCATCACCTCCATCCATTACCAAAACTTTTTCATCACCCCAAATAGAAACTTTGTACCTATTGAACAACAATTCCTCTTTCCCCTCCCCCCACTCACATCCCCTGGTAAACGCTAATCTACTCTGCCTCTGGATTTGCTTATTCTAGTTATTTCGTGTAAGTGGACTCATACAGTGTTGTCATTTTGTATCTGGCGTTTTTTCACTTAGCGTAATGTTTTCAGGGTTCATCCATGTTGTCAATTGTATCAGAACTTCATTCCTTTTTATGGTTGAGTAATATTACATTGTATAGCCATACCACAGTTTATCCATTCTTCTGTTGATAGGCACTTGGGATGTTTCCACCTTTTGACTATTGTGATTAATGACTGCTGTGAACATCAGGGAACAAGTATCTTTCGAGTGCCTGCTTTCAGATCTTTTGGGTATATACCTAGAAGTGGGATTGCCGGGTCATATGGTAATTCTATGTTTAACTTTTTGAGGACCCACCAAACTTTTCCACAGTGGCTACACCATTTTATTAATACATTCCCACTAGCAGCACAGGGGTTCCGATTTTTTCCACATCCTTGTCAACACTTGTTATTTTCTGTTTGTTTAAGAATAGCCATCCCAGTGGGTGTGAAGTGGTATCTCATTGAGGTTAGCATCCTAACTTTTTATTCTGGAATTTGTCAGATTTTGAGCTTTGTAGAAGGTAATAGATTTCTCACATCTTGACTTTTTGGTCAGTCTGATTGCTTGTTAGCCTAGACCTGACTCAAACATTACTTTTTACCTACAGTTTGTCTCTTGCTAAGTGCTGGGGCAGAGACCCTAAAAGAGATTTCAAGACTTCATTTGTGTTTATAGTTAATTGGCCCATGTGTGAAGGTTGTGAGTATAGATTCCTGAATTGCTATTCCATTGCTACATCTTGAGGACTCTTCCTGCAATTAGAAATCACTTAAAATAACTGTTAACTTTTATCTGTGAATTTGAAACTTCATTTGTAGTCTTAGTTTTACTTTACACATTCTTGCTTTATATTTTCAGAGTAATTTACAAATTGAGTTCCTAGCATTGAACACATCTCCCCATGGTGGTACATCCCAGAGATATCCTTTGTTGTGGTAATAGTTGAAGTGTTATCTTCTGGCATTTCCTGGATACAAATTCTAGGCCCTGGAGGAAGAACATTTTCTTGTAGAGCAGGCGTTCTTAACCTTTTTTGTTCCACGGACTCCTTTGCCAGTCAGGTGAAAACCACAGACCCCTTACTAAGTCCACACTCTACTGTGTATTATTTAATAAATATATCACACCTGCACCAACACATCCCCACAAGAATCATGTTTTTTTGAATTTCAGTTCAAGCTCATGGACCCCTGGTTAAGAACCTCTGCTGTAGAGGATGACTGCATTCGTCAGACGAGAAGCAGAAGGAAATTCTAACCCAGGGTTTCTTGGCTTTAAACCCATTCTTCCTATGTGTTCTTTCCTTAGAGTCAGAGTGTGTATGTGTGCGTGTCTGTCTGTCTTGGAGTAGGCAAGTTTCAGGAGTGTAGGGGGTGCACTTCTCTTGTGTAGGTCAAGAATACTCCTTTCCCTTGATTCAATCCATTAGAAGACAAAATGAGGACAGGCTGCTATGCGTGGGAAGAGATTTTAATTCATCTGTACTGCTGAAATGTCATGGGTCTATCCTAAGCTTGGAAATGAAAGTAGTCTGTTTAATTCAGTAGGAAAATACATTGGTAACTTTAAAAGTGGGAGAAGAATGGGGAAAGAGTATTAAGCACTGTTTTGTTTTTTAAACTTTTTAAAGTTTCCTTTTTCAAATTAAAATTGCTCTTATAAGATTGACACAGATCTTGTGATGCCATGTAAACACTTATTCCTTTATTTTGTAAGGAAAAATAGAACTATTCCAGTGTATTAGTTCTACTGTGCCTTCCTTACTGAAAAGTGATAATGAGTAAAAAGATGTTCACTCTGCCTGTAGACAGTATGGAGTTAATAGTTATTGCTTCTTCTTGAAAGGCCTTGATCTTGACTAACTTTGAGTAGAGCAGCTGAGTCTGTTTGGGATTGAAACTTAGTTTATACTAATGTCCTTGGTAGGCCTTTGATTTAGTTCTGTTTCCCAAAGAAAATTGTGTCTCAGGCTTTTGTGAAAAAGACAAAACTTTATACATTTATTCACATATATTCTGTGTGGTTCTGAAAGAAGCAACAAAATATAGGTTTTCTAAAATTGTACTACTGGGGACATAATTAGACTGGGTTTCTCAAAGCCCTTGCAAATTATATTTTGTGTTTTATTAAAGCTGTGTGATTTTTATTGGTGACATAGCATTAAGTCATAGATTAGTTCAAATATTATCACAAAACTTATTGTTTGTATTTATTAGTAGTTTAATATTGCCAGCTAACATTATTGTCACCTCAGATGATAATGCTTTTTCCTAGGAAAAAGAGCTCTCTATAATGTGTAAGCAAAGGTCTTATATCCCATGTTGCTTTTTCTTAAAACTTCACGGATATTTCTGAAATGCTTACATTTTACCATGTTTGCTTTATCCTTCTCCCCCCACATCCAAAAAACAAAGGCATTTACTTCCATAAACTTAGTATAGTAACCTCAGAAATTAACATTGGTACATTACTATAACCCGATATGTAAAACTTTTTCAGATTTTGCCAGTTGTCCAATAATGGCCTTTGTAGCAAAGGAAAATCTCAGATTTATGCATTGCATTCTGTTTTTTTATTTATTTTTTTTATTTTTTTATTTTTATTTTTTTAAAAGATTTATTTATTTTATTTATTCCCCCCCTTGCTGCTTGTGCTGCTGTGTCCATTCGCTGCGTGTCTTCTCTGTATCTGCTTATCTCCCCCTTGCTGTGAGGTCTGCCCTCACAAGGAGGTGCCAGGGAAGCGAACCCGGGCCTCTCATATGGTAAACGGGTGCTCTATCCACTGAGCCACACCCGCTTCCCTGCATTCTGTTTTTATGTCTCTTTATTCTTCTTTAATTTGGAACAGTTCATCAGTATTTGTATTTTACGATATTGACATTTTTGAAAAATACAGGTGACTTATTGGTAGAATTCTCTAAATTTAGTTTTTTTTTTTTGTTTTTTTGTTTTTTTGATGTTTCCTCAGATTAAATTCAGGTTATGCATCTTTTGAGAGGGATAACACAGAAGTGATATTATGTTCTTCTCAGTGCATCTTATTGGGAGACATAAGACAGATGTTGATTTGACAACATATGTGCTTAACTTTTGACTCAACAATCCCAATTCTAGGAACTTACCCTGAAGATAGACTTCTAACAGTATGGGAGTATGCATATATGAGGTTGAAGCATTGTTTGTAATTACAAAATTAGAAACCACCTACACCAAAGGAGAGTGGTTGAATAAAATATGGTGCGTTCACCCAATGGAGCATTATGCAGCTGTAAAAAAGAATGAGAAAGGTCTCTATGACCCAACGTGGTGGGCTCTCCAGGATATATTGTAAAGTGAAAAAAACAAAGTACAAGAGGAAGTGCACAGGAAGGGTAAATCAGATTGGTTACCTGTAGGGCATGGGTGGGAATGAGGTGGGAAAGGATAGAAGGATTGGGAGTGATGGTGGTTTGAGCTGTATGTACCCCAGAAAAACATGTTCTTAAATTTAATCCATTCCTGCGGGTATAAACCCATTGTAAGTAGGTTTCTTCAATTATGTTGTGACCCACCTCAATCAGGATGGGTTTTAATCCTATTACTGGAGTCCTTTACAAAAGAATGAAATTTAGACAGAGTGAAAGCCACAGGAAGCAAGGAGCTGAAACGGAACCCGGAAGAGAAGGGAGAGACCAGCAGATGCTGCCATGTGCATTGCCATGTGATAGAGGAGCCAAGGATCACTGGCCGCCAGCCCCAGAATGCCGGTCTTCAGGAAGAAAGCATCGCCTTGATGACACTTTGATTTGGAATTTCTTTTAGCCTCAAAACCTTAACTAATAAATTCCCATTGTTGAAATCAACCTATTTCATGGTATTTGCTTGAGCAGCCTAGGAAACTAAAACGGGCGGTGACCCTTCTGAAGATAGCTCGCTTTCTTTTGGGACCATGTTTAGGTTTCACATTCTCAGTCTATAAACCTACTGTAACCGTTGGGGAATTTGATGTAATTATGAATTCCAAAAATATAATTGGATCATGCCTGTAATCTGATCTGTTAATCTGGGAATGATTGAATTATGATTAGGGCATTGACTGGGCCATGTCAGTCAGTAGGGCGATGAGCCCCACACCCTGGTGGGTTGGGAATCGAATGTAAAAAGCAAGGCAAAGGACAGAAGAAGCAGTCTTTGAATAGCAGCTTTGATGTTGGAAAGAAGGCCCCAGGAGAAGAGAAGCGAACCATTCGCCTGATCGCCTACAGCTGACCTTGTGGAGGAAACAGGAGCTAAGCCTGGAGAGAAACGCAGCCCCGGGAAGAGAGGAACCCCAGAAGCCTGAACCCTGGCAAACGCTGGCAGCTGTCTTGCTCTAAAACGTGGCAATGGACTGTGGTGAGAGAAGAAACTTAGCACTTTATGGCCTGGTAACTGTGGACTTCTACCCCAAATAAATACCCTTTATAAAGACCAACTCATTTTTGGTATTTCACATTAGCACCCCTTTGGCTGACTAATACACCTACACACAAATAAAATCAAGTAATGACAAATGATGAGGACAGAAATACTCTAAGGTGGAATACACACAGAAACAAATGAGTTGAACCTTATTTTAAATGAATAACATCACCACACTGTCTTCATTTGCCAGGCTGCTATGAGAAATAACCCAAACCAGTTTCAGCTTAAAGGCTCATGGATTTGAGGCTAGAAGGCTTGCTTCCTTCTGGGGTCATTCGCAGGCTGGTGCTGGATTGTCAGCAATGCTTGGGAGTCCTTGGCTTTATTTCTGCTTTCTGTCACATGGCATGTCCTCTCCTTTCCTTCAGGCTTCCCACTTACTTCCTGCTTCTCCCTATGGCCTTGTCTCACTTTGGCTTCCAGTTTCTTCCCTTTTATAAGGCTGCCACTAATCTGGATCAAGACCCACCTTCAGTTAGTTGGGCCATACCATAACTGAAACTAACACCTTTAAGAGATCTCATTTACAATGAGTTTATGCCCATGATGATGTGGATTAAGAACATGTCTAAATTGGGGTATGCAATTCAGTTTACCACACAAACTGAAGAAGGGAAAGACAAAAGCTAATTGAAGCAACATTTGAGCCTAGTGTTCGGACTGTGTCCTCAGGATAAAGACAAAAAGAACTTGAAACAAGCATTGAACCTAAAAAGGCTTTTTTTAAAAAAAAAATTAGCACTCAGTTTTAATTTAGTTGTACCAAAGGCAAAATTTTATATTTAAAAAGAAAATTAAATTACAGATGCACAAAGAACAAAAGTTTAATATACCAAAGACATTGTTGTTTGATTCTCTTAATGTTTATATTTAGGGTGATTTTTAAGGCTTTAAAAAAAAATGGCATTAATAATAGCTCGTACAATATTTAAAATAACAGGAAAATGAAAACTACCTTTACACCATATTTTCACACATTGTTCTGGGAGACAGCAGACTCATGTTTAGTTGTTTTTTCCTTTGCTTTAAAATAAGCTACCAGTAATTCTAACCAGTGTAAAATGTATTGTTCCTGGACCAGATACAGACATTCGTACTTGAAAAATGTTTTGCAGTGGTACCTTGGCCTCTACAAAAAGCATAAAATAACTAAGGAGAGACTAGGGTTTGTTTTCAAATACTGTGACTGACTTCCTATAATCCTTTATTAGTAGAAGTACTGGCAAAATACCAGATATTTAGGATCAGATTTAATTCTTTGGTATAAGCATGAAACTATTATTGACAGCTTTCCATGGCTAGCTTCTTAATAAACCAATAGAAAATATTTGCTCTTGCTTGTCCTTTCTGTTTCTTGTATTATAGATAAGACTTTTTAATGAAGTATGCTTAAGGAGAAAAGTCTCTGCTGAATTTGGTGGACAGAAGTCTGGGAAAGAGCTTGATACATTTAGATTAGGCCAATATAAGCTTTGGCCATGGATTCCAGTCTTCAGCATAGTGATTGTCCTCTCTTTGGTATAGAGTTGTTTTTCTTGTGTTCTATGGGGTTTTGAAAAGTAGACTTTTTTTTTTTTTTTCTTTC